>APFE031323377.1:9256-48794 GCA_000404065.3 Pinus taeda | reverse complement strand
TTTTTTTAATAATGATGGTTAATATTTATTCAAATTATTAAGGATGGGTTACTTGAATCGAGAGAGGTTTAGGGGCCAACTCCCATTTGTTGTGGTTCAAGGATGTGTTACTTGAATAAAGAGAGGGTTAGGGGCCAGCTCCCATTTGTTGTGGTTCGACTCGGCCATATGCCTCGGGGACATGGCAACACACCCCAATAATGGTTTAGATTGTTTTCATGTGAAAGGCATGAGGAACATCTCCACTAAACTCTCCCATGTCCAGTATAAATATCACTTCACTCACAACTCGAGTTATTCAGTGGAATCCACCACATACAAATATATTTTCACACGCTCTAAGGGGATTTTCCAACCTAGTTTGATTAGTTCCCTACTACAGGTCATAATGGGACAATTTAATATATTCCGAATTGAAGATAATTATGATAATTCGCAGCTCAAAAAATTTATGGAACACCACCAGTTTGGTGGATCTCCATTTAGTTATGTGATTCAAACAAGGTGTATTGAGTCGATACTTTAGTAATCTACTCATGGCATAAGCACATTATTTATCCTCCTCGTGGAGGTGATGTTGATACTCTTGAAGCAGGTTGAAATAGTGTTATTTTGGATCTCCATTTGTTCAAGAATTAGTCACGAAGGGTCTCACTGGAGAAGCCAACAAGAACCAACCATTTCCTCCATTCTCTTGGCATATATCATCTTTAGCCAATGAATGTGGGTAGCCTCCCTGCCCTAGTCACACCTTGAAAGAGTATTTTCTAGTTGGATTCCATGTAGGTAGACTTACAAGGATGGGTCTAGCATTCAACCTACAAATATTCCCACCATCCAAAACCTTAGTTTTGAATCTAATCTTTTTATGCATTATCTTAATTTTCTCATGATCTTTTGTTTGGTGTTAGCTGGTTCTATAGGAATTTGTGAGGGATTTGGTAGTGACAAATCTCTTTCCCATTTCAAAACTACTAGTTTGTGTTATTCAAAGAATATGCCCTAGCTTATTTTATCTAACAAGGCTCTCGACAAGGATCATATCCCCCACAAGCTCACCTTTTTCTCTCAATTCTATCTTGAGCATGAGGTAACCTTTGACTTACTATGGGCCTTTCCTCACTCAACACAGATAACATGCTACATCAACGAGATTAGGTTCATCATGGGGCTTCTTACTACCAAGGCCAAGGGGAACATGGATGCAGTTGGACACAAGTAAGGGCGAAAAGTTCAACTGTACTGTTTTGAGAGCTCACTCCTTAACCTATCCAAGGGTACCTTCCTCAGGAAGAACGACAATTGGATAATAAGAGATGTACCCTCCTGGACATGAAATTTCTCATAGAAGTTGTGAATTGGGTTGGTAATGTTGAGCACGCATGGAGACTATATAATCAATACATTTACATATTGGACATTTACTGACATCTTAAGTTTCTTCTTGGTGGGGTATTGATGGACATAAGCGAAAGTGGAGAGGGTGTTCTCCTTGATTTTGGTAGGGTATTGATGGACATAAGCGAAAGTGGAGAGGATGTTCTCCTTGCTTTTGATCATAGGCATCGACAAATGAGAGTGTTGGATAGTCGGTTGTGTTGTATTGAGAATCATTTGGGCATTCCTCCTGATTCTAGTTGCTCTCTCCATAGCATCAAGGATCCTATACCCGTTGACGCCATAGATTCAGATAATTCATTTTAATTTGACTCTTTGTCTCTTATTCTTAGTTTTATGTTTCATTCTTTTACTTCTCAATCTCTTCAGGGCCTAGGAAGTCTTATGTTCAAGATATTTATTTTGGGTTTTTTTGGTTTTGATTCTCTATGAAAACTATTTTTTTTCCCTTTCACAAAGATTTAAATCATGGTAAAGGCCCAATTTTCTTGGTGACTGACTAACTCAGAATTCAAAAACTTAAAATGCACTCTTTGGTTTAAAGGCAACATAAATGATTTGCATCGCGAAAAAATATTTACTAAATTTAAAAATGGTTTATCCTACCTTATGAAAGGCAGGATATTACTTGAAATTCTTTACAAGCTTGTTTTTATGCTCAAAACATATTAAAAAAAGTTCCAAGATCACCATAGTTTTGTTGATTTGAAAGGTCAATTAGGCTGGTATTGTGACAAGCATTTGAAATTTGGATATAATTTGAACATAATTTGAGTATAATTTGAGGATTTTGGGAATTTACCAATGCTTAGTTTAAGTATGGAACTCATAAAAATTTGTTCTTATTTTAAAAATGATTATTCTCTTCTTTACACTACTCAAGATAGAAGATAATTTTGATTTTCAAGATGGTGGTTGATCACCTCCTTATAATATCTTCATTTCCTTTTTTGCCCTAACTCCTCACACAACAATTTCCCTTTTAAATTTGAGGTAATAATATTTATTCTTATTCTTATTCTCCAAATAATCTCTTAGTTTATCCCCAAACAATCTAGTGAAGATTAGACATTGTCATCCTTTGCTTGAGATGAATGTGGTTTCAGCTAGACCTTGAAGCAATTTTTGAAAGCCTCTTGTTTAATCTCTTCTTATACATTAAACACATGATCATGACCATGTTTTGAGTGCAGGAGAAGCTAGCTTTGATGAGGAGGATAAAATAGAGTGTATTTCCTTCAATTTTTACATTGTAGGTTATAAATGGCCTTTGGATCTATTTTATCTTCCTGCATGGCTCTTTAAAAACACTACAACCTAAACCTCATATCCATATAAAATAATAAGAATAATGAAAATCTTATATATATATATATAATATATATTATATATATTATATAACCTAATTCTATATCTAAAAAATCTTTTGATTTACAATTGCTTTTCAATTCATAATAATCTTTCCACGCTCCCATTATTTGTTTTCAATATTATAAATAAGAATGCACTTCTTTTGAATTGTTATTTTTATATTAAATTATAGTACATAATCTTTTTACATTTTAATTATCATATTTTTCATATAATAATATTCATACTCATACTCATTAGAGTGAAGTATTCATAATTATTATAATTTTATATATATATATATATAATATTTTACTTTTAATTTCTTAAATTAAAAATATTAAATATTATTTAAAAAATAATATACAATAAAATATTTATTCATATATATATATTATAATATTTTACTTTTATTTTTTAAATTAAAAAATATTAAATATTATTAAAAAATAAATATACAATCTATTTAAACTTTAATTTTTATTTTAATTGACTTTTATTATAACGATTCGTACTTCAACTATGTAATAATAGAAATTCCTTGAAACCTTACCTATAAAAAAAAATAATCTAGTCATAAAGACATCAGAATCTTGTTGTCTGAACGAAATCCAAACCGAAATTATGAGTTATCACCTTTAAAATATAAAGAAACTAATAACATAATTTGCAAAACTACTTTTTATTTTTATTTTCAAGCTTGAAAGATAGAATCTCGAATTTCATAACGATGCTTATCTACATCTCCTTTTACTGAAACTAACACCAAAAGTTTGAACTTCATATGTATTAAGGTTGTTATGATTACTTAGGGTCGTCATATTTCTTCAAGATTTGTAAAGAGACCTTTATAGTAGCTTGACCATGAACATTTATCTAATAAAGAGACCTTTATAGTAGCTTGACCATGAACATTTATCTAATAAACCCAGTGTTAACTATGTTTGGTAGTCCTATTTTAAGAAATCATTTCGTCACATAGATGCAATGGTTGAAAGTTGGGATACAAAGGCTGTGATGGTTGGATGGCAGAAGAGACCATTTGGTTTGGGTTCAAATTGTTCAAGGTTCAAGTAAAAAGACACATCACTTCTTACTAATGTTGATTAAGTCTTTTATGAATAAGGCTAATGATTACTCATACATGAATAACATTTTATGTTGTTGATCAAGTCTTTTATGAATAGGGCTAATGATTACTCATACATGAATAACATTTTATGTTGTAGTGGTATTTTAATTGATATAATGTTTAACATTATTGCATGTTTTATGGCCTAAGTAGTGCAAAAACACCTAATATGTCTTCTAAAAGTGATATAAGTGGCATAAACTTGTTTAGTGTTGGTAGTACACTAATACTAGTTTTTTTCAAAATATTTCAATGTGATGCTTTGATTAGAATGTTTTTTAATTGTTATTTCTTTTTACATATAATTGTTATAGTTGGATTTTTCGTTTTCTTCAATTGATAATAACATGTCTAGACATGTTTTAACCCTTCCTCTTCAATTCTAATGGTAATAGACAAAACATCAAGATCCAAATATATTGGTAGCCTTACGTCTTTTCCATATAGTAGGGTATAAGGTGAATGAGCTATGCTTCTTTTGGGAGTGATTCCACCTTCCCACAAAGCATTCATCAACTTGTTATGCAAGTACCTTTGATTTGTTAGGATTATCTTTTCAATATTTTGAATCAATGATTTGTTTGCTGATTCAACTAAACTATTATCTTGTGGATAATAATTAAATGAATTTCCCTTCAATGTACTATATTCTTCATAAATCTTTATGAATTTTGATCATATGAAAATAGAATAATTTTCTATTATAAATATTTTTGGGATGCCAAATATGGAAAATGTATTGTCCTTTAAGAATTGAATGAGTTGTTACGAATCAATAGTCTTGAACGCTACAACTTCAGACCATTTTCTAAAATAGTTAATGGTTTTCACTATATATGAGTACTCTATTGGAATTTGGATTTATAGGACCAATAACATCCAAAACCATTTTGTTAATGGATTTTCAATTGAAGTATGTTGAATATTATGTTGTCATTGATGTCAAAGTTAGGAGACAAAGAATGTCAAATCTGGGGGATATTGTTGGAAATATTATATGGGTACTAGTTTTTTCTTGATGCCCAATTTAAATAGCACATCATTGAAGGAATGTTTACTTTACTCTAAGTACCTATCTCATGTTAATTTTGCAGTGTTCTATGCTTAACAAAATCACTTATTCCAATTCTTCTTCAATTAACAATCAATATCCAATAAAATTCAATCTTCCAACAACAATAAGCAATTGTAGATAGAACATTAAATCAAATTCACAATAGAAGATAGCCAAGAACAATAGAGAAATAGTAGTTTGGTCAAATACCAAGGAAAAACCGCACAAGGGAGAAAACCCTTTTCAAATTCTTCTTCTATTAGATTGTCATAAAATATTCAACAAAGAGATACAATGTTCAAGTTCATCAACAAAGAGTCAAAGGTCAAAGTTTTCACTATCCCAAATGCCAATCCAATATCCAATCAAAGATGAACCCAAAATGTCAAATTTGGTTAAAATTTAAATCTACAAATTTTGGCCAAATTCAACGACAGCGACAACAACCCTAACCAGTCCCAGTGAATGGTAAAATCAACCTCCAAAAGGCTTAATCAAATATTCAAAGAACTAAACCTTTTTTTCTTAGTAAAACCTTGTCAAAGCAGCCTTCAAAAACTCATTCAAAGGAGAGATAATTCAACCTTCGACAGATCTATTGTCAAAATCAGCAAAAGTCTGCAGTCAAAGTAGGTCAACTTGCACATAAACGTTTGGTCTCTTTCCCATCAATTCGCCTTCCAAAATAGAGATAAATATGAATTTCCAATTCAAAATTAAACAAATCAAACCAAGTCAAAAACTGGTCAAATTTGTCCCAATGGAAAGGTCAACAAACCAAACAAGAATATTCTCCTTCCTGTATAAACTCCTATTTCAGACCTGTACTAACAAGTAAAATCAAGAGAGAAGATGATGTGATGTGTGATAATACCTTCCAAGTGATGTGACCTAAAGTCTATTTATATGTGCCCAAGGGAATCAAATTTCCTTTCTTGGGCCAACTTGTGCTTTTGTGCAGGATTTCACATCAAAAATAATATTTTTCCTTTTGAAAAGTAAATTCTTCCAAGGGATAGTAAGGTCTTTTCTCGATGACGAAGGCTTCTCAAAGGTGGGAATTTCTCCTGGAGATACAAAATTTCAATGACTCATGTGGAAACATAGAATAAATGGTTGAAAATATTATGTTGATACCTTCCCATGGATATATGGTACATCCTCTCACTATATAGGAGTGAGGAGATATGAAAGATTTAGTTAGGTCATCCCAACCAGTTATACAAGTTCGTCATGTAACACCCCCTCCTCCTAGGTCCAACCAAGCAATCGTTAGCCGAGGTAAACATGCGACAAGAGAGGCTACTATAAGGGATTCAACTTCCTTGGTGACCTTAAGGAAATGGAACCGACAAAACATATCTAACAAACCCATCCACATCAACAACAACACCCTCAGGAGACATGTCAGCCACTCAGACATGTTGTCCCTAGTTCCACTGATGATTTAAGCCTTTTAACCCATGGTCACTCTCATGCTATAATCAAGACAATGACCGGAAACCAAAGTTGCTCTCACAGGCCTGTGTGCGAGTGTCTCTGGACTTTTTCTAGTAGACCTGTGCCAGTATCCCCGAGATTTGAGCCACATTTCTAGCCTAGAATCCCGACCTTTGCCCAGAACTTGTTATAACCTTAAGAATCCATCAAAAACATGATGACATTATAAACAAGTCAAAAATCAACCTTAGGACTATGCCTAAGCATCCCCAATTGGGACTAACATTTTGTCAAACACTTGGCATCAATGTAACCTACAGGTCTAGGATACAAGACAGAGCATAAATGACTGAAAGAACTTATCAAACATAACCAAAAGGATCACCTCCTTCTCCATTGAACTATTATATTATCAATTAGGTCTTGCATCCATCCGTTTAGCGTTTACAATTAAATACATTAAATAACCATGACATGAACCAAACATTTAACCATGCTTATAACTAGCATAAAACCATATAAATATCAGAGATATGACAGCCATTAAATCCACATATAAATCAATTCAAAATTAAGAGAACTTAGCTTTTATAAATCATACACAAATCTGACCAAGTTCGTGACTTCCACGTACCACCCGACCATAGACATGGCTGAACCAAATATATCTTTCAACCAGTCACCCCCGTGCCATATTCCAAACATGAATGTGGAATCTCATAGAACAACCAATCCAAGATCAACCAAGTGAATCCATAGGTTAAACCACCTCCACCCTCATCAAACAATGATCACACCAAAACTGGTGCTCCAATCACAACCGAACTGAACTTGGAATGCCATCTAGAATCCATCGGTACCCTTGATGAATTTTTTGTCTCCTTGTCTCTTAGGCTTTACCACAATCCAATCTTGGATCACTAGGCCCTAAACCAAAAGTCGTCTCTTAGGCTCTACCGCAATCCAAACCCAGATCACTAGGCCCTAAACCAAGAGTTCGCCCTCAGGCTTTACCGTGTATCCCACCAAAATGGTCAAGAGATTCCTAGGCCTTTGGGAATGAACTTTGAGACCACCTCTGCCCCGGATTTCAAAATCCATTCGACAAACCAAATCTCAAAACCCAAAATAAACATCCCAACACCATGGCATTCGAAAAAGGGCAAGGCTAGGTTGAAAACTACTGTCATAACCTGACAAAACCATGCCACCGATAGCAAGAGAACCATACACCAACATGCAAATCCATTCATGTCCAAACTAGCTAGGAAATCACACATGCAAAAGGTTACCTGCAAGTATTCCTAATGAAGCTTCTTGATCTTGATTTTCTTTCCTTGATCCTTGCTTTCCTTCCTTTCCCTCTGCTTTCTTTTCCTTCCTTGATCCTTGCTTTCCTTCCTTTCCCTCTGCTTTCTTTTCCTTCCTTGATCCTTGCTAGAGTGCTTCCAATAAACTTCTAAGTGACCAAGAGTGAGAGAGAGAGAGAGAATAATGAGGTAGCTCCAAACTTGAACTGAAAAAAGGTTACCAACTGATCCTCAGAAGCTTTTTTATTAATGAGGCCTCTGTTTTTTTCATTTTCCATTATTTTCATTCAATTTCCTCCTCACATGCAACGTATGACCTTTCACCTTACTTTTCTCCTAATTTCCTTTATTTTCATAAATAAATGTGCCAAAAATGTCTTTTTTCCATTTAATGCCTTTTCCCTTGCCAATTTCCTTGGCCAAAAACACATTCACTAATGCCCACTAGGATATCTTTGCCCAACATTCAACTTGGAATAAGTGTCCCTTATTCGTGGTCTTATTTTGTTCACCAAGATTGTTAAGACCCCCCCCCCCGCCCTTTGGGGAACACCGTCCTTAGCATTAAACCACACCATGACCTCAGCAAAACTGTTGAAAATAAAACATATTGCTCATGGAGCTTTATAACTTAACTTGTTGCAATATTTACAATGAAACACATGCTCAAAAGAAAGACATCATGACAACATGACAATATAACAACCATAATAACATGACACCCATACCACTTATTGGATATTTATAACTTAGTTCATGGCTATATTTACATCCATGTACATATACATGCATATACCAAAACATCATAAAAGCATATGCCAAACATATACCAACATCAAACCAAAAATTCTTTACGTCAACCAGTAAACAATGAAGGATATAGGGCCCTCATCTGATCTGCCATCTCCCATATAGCTTTTTCTAGCCCAAAGTGCTTCCATTGCACTTTAACTTGCTCTATGGCTTTGTTCCCAAGCATGAGATGTTTCCACTGTAATATGCACTGAGGCTCTGGCGGGAACTCTCCTTCTTGCTCCACCTGCAATATAGACCAATCAATAACATGACCCACATCCTTTATATACTTCTTAAGTAATGAAATATGGAAAACATCATGGACTTTCACTATTGGAGGCAGTGCAAGTCGATATGCCACTGGTCCAATCCTCTCAAGGATCTCAAAAGGCTCGCAATACCGTGGTGCCAACCTGACACATGAACCAATCCTCAAAGAGATTTTCTTGGGCTTGATGCGCAAATACACAGGCTCCCCAACCTAAAACTCCTTTAACACCATGTGCTAATATGCATAACTCTTTTGTCTATCCTTTGCTGCCTTTAGATTCTTCTTTATAACATGCATTTCCTACTCCATATCTACCAACACTCCAATAAGCACCCTATTTGCTGGATCACTCCAGTTGATGGGAGTGTTACAACTCTACCCATACAATGCCTCGAAAGGACTCATCCTCAATGACTCCTAATAACCATTGTTGTATGCGAACTCAACCAATGGAAGATACTCCTCCCATTTCTTCTACTGGTGCATCCCGTACATCCTCAACATATCCTCCAATATCATGTTGAACCTCTCTATCTATCCATTTGTTTGTGGATGATAAGTTGTACTAAAGGCCAACTCTTTGTGCAAGCCTGCACATAGCTCCTTCCAAAATTTGGAAGTGAAATTTGCATCCCTGTCTGACACAATCTTCTTTGGAAAACCATGCAGTATCACTATCTCTTTGATGAACACATGTGCTACCTCACTGGCTGAATATGTAGCCTTCATTGGAATGAAGTGAGCTACCTTGCTCAACCTGTCAACCATAACCATAATAGAATCATGTTGCTTCACTGTGCTCGGAAGACCTGTAATTAAATCCATGGAAATGACCTCCCATTTCCATTTCGGAATCGTTATAGGTTGTAGTAAACCACCTGGATGCTTACATTTCAACTTTACATGTTGATAATCTAAACATCTAGCCACGAACTCTGCCACTTCCTTCTTCAAATTTGGATAATAGTAGAACTTCTTCACCACCGTCAATGTCGTCTAACACCCTGGATAACCCATGTATCGCTTGGCATGAAACTCCCTCAAGATAATCTTCTTGAGCTCACTACAATTTCGCACATAGATCTTATCTCTAAATCTCACCAAACCATTTGTCATGAGACGATAGTCTATCTACCAATCACCTACACCTGTACCTATAACTATCCTCTATTGTAACCTATGCATAATCTCCATGTATTTTTCATCCCGTTGTACTTTTTCCAAGATCTTATCTTGTAGCTCTATCCCATAAAAGATCATAGTTGTTATATGATTTACCTGTACCTTCTTGCTAAGAGAATCTGCAACTTGGTCCTCCTTCCATTTGATCTATTTGATCTCGAAGTCAAAGTCACTGACGGTAGCCAACCATCTAGCTTTCCTGGCATTTAGATTTGGCTGGCCAAACAAATACCTCAACCCACTATGATCACTCATCAACGTGAACCTCCTGCCAAGAAGATAGTTCCTCCACATCTTCAATGCATATATAATCCCTGCTAGCTCAAGATCATGCGTTAGACAATCCTTCCCATGCTCATTCAGTTTTTGTGACTCATAGCACACTACTTGTCCTTCTTGCATGAGAAATCCACCAAGTCCTCTCTTGAAAGCATCTGTACACACTACAAACTCGTTTTCCGAATCTGCAATCTTTAGCACTGGTGCATGTGTCAACAACTACTTAAGCCACTCAAAACTAGCCTCACATTCTTCTCTTCGTTTGAACTTCTTACCTTTCCGCTGCAATGATGCGATAGGATATGCAATGCATGAGAAGTTCCTGATGAATTTCCTATAGTAACCAAGAAATCCCATAAATGATCTCATCTCATCCACATTCTTAGGAGATGCCCACTCCATGATAGCCATTATCTTTTCTAGATCCACTACTATGCCATCCTTGGAGACAACATGCCCCAAGTAATGTGCTTTAGTATGAAGTAAGCTGCACTTGCTAAGTTTAGCATACAAATGATGCTCTTTTAGAAATCTCAACACTGCTACTAAATTCTCGGCATGTTCTTCCTCATTCTTAGAATATATCAATATGTCATTAATGAATAAAATAAAAAACTTGTCCAGATAAAGATGCAACACACTATTCATAAAACACATAAATGTAGCTGGAGAATTAGTCAAACCAAATGGAACAACAACAAACTCATAATGCCCATACCTGGTCTTGAACGCAACCTTGAAGATATCCTCTTCCTTGATGCATACCTGATGGTATCCCAATCTCAAGTCAATTTTAAAGAACAATGTTGCTCCCTTCAATTGATCAAACAAATCATCAATCCTCGGCAATGGGTACCTGTTCTTGATCATTACTTTGTTTAGTTTCCTGTAGTCAATGCAAAATCTAAGAGTACCATCTTTCTTCTTCACGAACAACACTAGTGCCCCCCAAGGCAATACACTTGGCGTTGCCCCGTGCATTAAATCAATAGAAAATTTACCTCCCTATGAGGTGGAAACTCTGTAATGTCCTCAGGAAACACATCCTGAAACTGCTGCAAAATTGGGTACCTGCTTAACACATCGACATCCTCAACTGCCTTACCCTTGTCACTAGAAATGTGTACTGCAAACATCACACAACCTTTTCTGCAACTACGCTTAGCCTGTACAGCAATAACCATCCTCACTGATGTAGGATTCTTCTTCCCTTGCGAAGTCTTCTTTTCCCCACTATCATCCACACACTCAATGACCTGGTCAAATCAAGCCACCATGGTTCTGTGAAGGTATAGCCAATCCATACCCAAAAGAATACTATATGATCCCAATGGAAATACATTCAAATGTGTTGTTGTAGGCATACCATTTAACTCAAATGCACAATATCTCACCCAATGGTGAACTCTCTTCTTTGTACCTGTAGCCAATTGTACCAACCAAGATTCTTCATGCACTTCTTTTCTCAAACCACACTTATCCACTAAGTCAAGATTAATATAACTATAGTTAGATCCAGGATCAATCAAAATAGAAACAACTTGATCACAAAGCGTACCATCCATCTAATTGATCAGTGTCTGATGCTCCGCTTGCCTGTTGTCCACAACTGCATAGATACGAGGAATTCTATGACCAACATCACCAATTGTATGCACCTCCTAAGCACTATAGATATGGGGTCTACCACCACTCTGATACTGCGAACAATCCCTCTTATGATGGTCCTTACCACATATACAACACTGCAATGGTTCCCTACCACCACCTTTAGCTTGCTTCTCTCCATGTCCCTTCTCAGCTGTATTGAATCTCTTGTAAGGAACTGCATTTTCTTTCTTACTTGCATCTTGAGGTCTTCCTCTCTTTGGTGGACGTTTTCCTTTAGCTTTCTAATTTCTTTACAAGTCATGCTTAGGCTCAATTTTGCACTTTGACTGCTCATAACAATATTTCAACTTTGAGATGGCCTCTTCCAATGATCTAGGCTCATCGAACTCAATTCAGTCTCTGTATGCAACTGGAAGTCCTTTGATGAATCTCTGAACCTTGGCCTTCTCCTCCATGAGGTAAGGCACATATCTCAACAGCTCCCAAAACCTGTTAGTATACTCATCATCTGCCATAGAACCCATCTGCAACTCATAAAACTCCTTTTCCCTGTCATCATAGTACCTCTCTGATAAGTAATTCTTCTTGAAGAGCCTCTCAAATACATGCCAAGTCAAATATTCCTTGTGTATACCTTTGAAATTCTTCACGTATTGCCACCAAATATCCACTTTATCTTTGAGACTAAAAGTGGTTATCTTTGCTTTCATGTTTTCTCAATAATCATGCAATCGAACGAATTTCTTCATACCAAGAAACCAGGCTTCTGCACCCTATGACTTTTTCATATATCCATCAAAGGTAGGTGGCTTTGCTTTCTTAAACTCATATGGAAAGTATCCCCTATCACTCTTCTTGTAAGGATGATAATAATGACGATCATGATGCCTGATAGAACCAGAACTAGAATAGTACCTGTGTCAATTACCTCTCCTATCTGGAGTGTCCAATAACCATCCATCTCTGATCGTGTCAGATCTATCCGGCTTGTGTCTACTAGGAGACCTACTGCCATATGTCCCATTAATTTTGTCCTCATGTCCATGGCTTATCCGAAGTGGTGCCTGTCACTACAAATCTAACAAACTCTAAAGTAATATCACATTCACCTCTGCTTGTTTCTCTTGTGCCTGTATGATTTTTTTCATTGTCTTCTTTGCAACTCCTTATTTATTCCTTTAGGATTTTCAATGTGTCTACCAGATCAAAATATTTCCCTACACCACACTTCACATCTATTGTATAGGAAGATTCTATGTAGTATACCACCTTGCTAGCCATTTGATCTCTTTCCTGTAAGGGATACTATGTCAACTAAACCAAATCACAATAAACCAATGTACCTTAGCATAATTTGGGGAGGATGCCTCATCTACAATATCATCAAATCAGCGTGATACGTGTATAACAAATCATAACAACATATAGACATATATCAAATAAGTGTAACACATAAACATCATTCTAGCTAGGGTCCAATCATGAATGCAAGGCCATATAAAAAATACATGCTATGACCTCATGAATGACAACAACCATTACTCCAATGCACACATTTCCACATGCAACTATCAACATGCATAAGAAATTCCTAATCAACTACACATATGTATGAAAGCATGTAGTCGAGCATAAATGATCAATTCTTGTAATCAACCTACAAGATTGATACATGTAATCAAAACATTCAAGAATGCACCTAACATACAAGGATGTAGTCAAGCGCAATATAATCAACATGTAAGAGACATATAACCATATACAAGCATCCATATCCTTCTGAAAATGCATCCCACAAAATCGCATCAAGTTCCTCATGACAACCTTACTACCATCATGATCAACATGATGTAATGCAACAAGCACATGGAATGGAAGTGTAAGAGACACACATGCAGCTGACATGCATGCATGACCAACACTTTCACCCAAGGAGATCGCAACCATGTGCTGATACCAATTAGTAACACCCTCTCCTCCCAGGTCCACACAAGAAACCGATTAGCAGGGGTAAACATGTGACGAGAGATGCTACTATAAGGGATTCAACTTCCTTGGTGACCTTAAGGAAATGTAATCAACAAAACATATTAAACAAAACCATCCACATTAGTAACAATAGCCTTAGGAGACATGTCAGCCACTAAGACATGTTGCTTCTGAGTCCCACTGATGATTTAAGCCTTTTAACCACTGGTCACTCTCATGCTATAGGCAAGACAATGACCGAAAGCCAAAGTCACTCTCAGAGGCATGTGTGCTAGCATCCATGGACTTTTTCCAGTAGACATATGCTAACATACACAATATTTGAGCCACTTTTCTAGCCCAGAATCCCAGCCTCTGCCCAGAACTTGTTATAAGAAAATAAAAAATTAACCTGAGGACTAGATCTGAGCATCCCCAGCCAGAACTGACATTTTGTCAAACACTTGGCATCAATGCAACCTATAGGTCTAGGATACAAGACAAAGCATAAATAACTTAAAGAACTTATGAAACATAGCCAGAAGGACCACGCCCTTCTCCATTGAACTATTATATCATCAATTAGGTCTTGCATCCATCCATTTAAAATTACAAGTAGATACATGAAATAACCATGACATGAACCAGTCATTTAGCCATGCTTATAACCAACATAAAACCATATAAATATAGTAGATATGATATCCATTAAATCTACATATAAACCAATGCAAAAGTAAGAGAACTTAGCTTTTATTAATCATAGGAAAATCTCACCAGATGAGGTTTTCCACGAACCACCTGACCGTGGACAAGGCTGAACCAAATCTCTCTTTTAGCCAATAACCCCTATGCTATATTCCAAGAATGAATGTGGGATCTCATAGAATAATCAATCCAAGAATAACCAAGGGAACCCAGAGGTTAAACCACCTCCACCCTCATCAAACCGTGATCACACCAAAACTGGTGCTCTAATCACAACCGAATTGAACTTGGAATGCCATCCGAAATCCATCACTATCCTTCAGGAATTTTTCATCTCCTTGTCTCTCGAGCTTTATCGCAATCCAATCCCAAACCGCTAGGCCCCAAACTAATACTAAACTCTTAGGATTTACCACAATCCAAACTTGGATCAGTAGGCCCTAAACCGAGACTTCTCCCTTAGGCTTTACCGTATATCCCACCAAAATCAATCAAGGGATTCCGAGGCATTTGGGAATGAACCTTGAGACCTGAAATCCATCTGGAAAACCAAAGGTGAAAAACCAAAATAAACACCCCAACAACATAGCATCCAGAAAAAAGAAGGCTAGGATGAAAACCACTGTCATAACCCGGCAAAACCATGCCACCGACAGCTTGAGAACCATACACCAACATGCAAATCCATGCATGTCCAAACCAGCTAAGAAATCACACATGCAAAAGGTTGCTTGCAAGTATTCTTGTTGAAGTTTCATGATCCTGCTTTTCCTTCCTTGATCCTTGCTAGCTTGCTTCCAAGAAAACTCTAAGTGACCAAGAGTGAGAGAGAGAGAGAATAATGAGAGAGCTCCAAACTTGAACTGACAAAAGGTTACCAACTGATCCTCAGAAGCCTTTTTATTAATGAGGCCTCTATTTTCTTCATTGTCCATTATTTTCCTTCAATTTCCTCCTCACATGCAAAATTTGACCTTTCACCTTACTTTTCACCTAATTTCCTTTATTTTCATAAACAAATGTGCTAAAAACACCCTTTTTCCTTTTAATGCCTTTGCCTTTGCCAATTTCCTTATCCAAAAACGCATCCAGTGATGCCCACTAGGATATCTTTTCCCAACATTCAGCTTGGAATAAGTGCCCCTTAACCATTGTCTTATTTTTCCTTTATTAACTTTTATTATATGAACTTTTCACCAGGGTTGTTACAAACACCATAAGTGAACATAGAAACAATATAAATAAAAGGATAGATGAATGCATTTAAAGGCCTTCTAAGCAAGAAGAGATATGAAGTGTGAAACAAAATCTAGGGAATACTCTTGGGGTCTTAAAGGTGGTAAAAAGATGTGTTTTATGGAGTGAACAAGTCATCTTGCCATTTTTTCTAAAACTATTCTTCTAGGATGTTTTGGACTATGAATCTTGAAGGAAATAGATGGCATATAATAATGTAAATGTGCTAGAAAATTACTTAGGCTTTCTATAATTTTAGATATGTGCTATGAGGAAGTTGGGGTTCTTACTGCTCATGAAGTCTACTTCAAATAGTCTAGCTTGGATTTTTCACTATAACTTTTCTTTTGAGATATTTTTGAATATGAAATTTGGAGGATATAAAGAGGAAATATTCCTATTCCTTTTAGAAAATTCAAACTTTGGTTCACTTTAATATCTACAATATTATATGAGGAAGTTTTGGTTCTTGAATGCTCTTGAAATCTTCATCTCTACAATAGTATATGAGGAAGTTTTGGTTTTTGAATGCTCTTGAAATATTCTTCAAACATGTTCTCTTGGAATTGTTCCTATAAATTTTCCTCTGGGATGTTTCATGATGTTAAATTTGAAGAAGATAAGGCGAGACCTTCATGTTCATTTGGTAGAAATTTGAGATTGTATTTTACTTATTTATTTGTATTTATTTATTATTATTATATATTATAATATATATATATTTTTCCAAAGATATCTATGAGAAGATAGGTTCTTGAATTATATTGAAAGCTTCTTCAAACATGTCAACTTGGAAATTTCAATGTAATTTTTCCTCTGTGATGTTTCGGATTGTGAGATCTTTGGGAGATAGAGATGAGATCTCTAGATACCCACTATAGAATTTTTGGACTTTTGTTCACTATAAGTTTAGATTTATTCTCTCTGGAATTTAGAGTTACTGCATAGTCTTGAAACTGACTTCAAACAGGTCAGTTTGACATTTTTGCTATAACTTATTTTCTAGGATTTTTCAGTTTGTGATTTTTTTTAGACCCAAGGGTACATATAGAAGTGCCTTAGGAAAACATATCAAAATCAAATTTGCAAAGTTTGATATTTTTCATGTTGTACAATTTTGTTCTTGAGAAGAGGAAAAAAAACTAAAACTTTTTGGAGAAGTGGACACAGCGAAGGAAGAAGAAGCACACAAGCTTGGTGAAGGTAGAAGTAGCAAGCAGACTTGGTGAAGTGAAAGAAAGTTAACATACCTAGTGAAGGAAAAAAAAACAAGAAGAATTAGTGAAGGTAGAAGCAACTAACCCACTTGGTGAAGGAAGAAATAACAATCAAACTCTTTGAAGTAGGTTGGTGCCTATGAATATCTATAGCAGTGAGTATCAAATTCGTACAGATATTTGCAATGGTGTGGATTGGTGTCTCCAGTAATTTGGTGCTTATGTCTCCATTAGGTTGGTGACAACAAATATTTGTAGAGGTGGGGATTGATGTCTCCAATAGGTTGGTGCCTATGAATACTTGCAATAGAGGGGATTAGTGTCTCTTGTAGGATGATGCCTATTAATATTGCAACAAAGATGATCGGTTTCTCTTATGCATTGATGCCTGCAAATCTTGTAGCGAAGGGTATTAGCGTCCCCTCTAGGTTGGTTCCAACAAATCATGTAGTAGATGGTATTGGTGGCTACACATCTTGTAGTAGGGGGATTGGTATCTCTTATAGGTTGGTGCCTACAAATTTTTAACAATAGGTTAGTTGCTACAAAGTTTGTATCAATAGGATAGTGCATACAAAGATATGCTATAAATGTTTTTTCATTTATTTATTGTGTTCCATATGTGAGATTATTTGATTGTTATTCTTAAATGTTTAAATAAGTGTTGGGTAATTTTATTGTCTCTTAAATTACCTGCACTAAATTATCAATCTAGGTTTCATGTTTTTATAAAGCACACTTGCACTATATATGTTAGGCAATTAACTTTTGATAAAAAGTGATATAATATATTGAAATGAATTTGAAAAACTTCAAAATGAGATTCTATCTATAAAATTATATCTAAGATCAGTACACACAACACTTACTAAAGCAAGATAAGACTTCAATAAAATATTAATCTAAGATAAGAAATAAAATCTAAACTAGAGAGTATAGGAATTCTTTAATATTACTAAATTGACAATGTTATTCTATCTTAGTTTTGAAGTGTATTATATTAATCACAAAAGTAAATCTATTCTATTGAACATGAAAGAAGATTTGATCTACGAAAATCCATTAAATCTAGAAAGTTGTAAAACTTTGTTCTAATAAAGCAATGAGACTCCTATTTCTAAGAAAGTAGTAAAGTTATATTCTACTGAGAAGCATTGATCTTGTAATCGAGTGAACAAGAAATAAACTCTATTCTAAAGGCAATCAGATTCTTATTCTAATAATGATTGAAAAGACTGGAGCTAAGTAACTCTTGTGCCTGTATACACAGCTAAAGTTCATGCATGTAGTCTAACATTTAATGCATCCCTATGAAATATTGAAACAAGGAAAATGTTTTTATTATTTTTATGTTTTACTCAATTGCTTTACCTATGGAAAGTAAAAGAAACAAATGATTGAAAAACATAACAAATCTAGATAGGAAACAAAGCATCTAATCTTGAGACAAAACAAAGCATTAATCTAAAACTTAAACAAAATAGAGTATGGTAAATTGCAATAAAAAAAGTAGGTTAAACTAACTCCCACTTTTGCAGGGGGGGCTCTTGAGATGCACGAGATAATGTAGACTTCATATCACATAACTCGATTGACCACCAGAGTTTAATGGGATGCCATAAATAGAATTTTATTAATAAAGTGCATACTGAGAGTTTGCAAAATCACAATAATTCAGAAATTCAAATCAAATTCAAGACTGTCTATTCGCTTCCAGATGAAGCATTTATATAGATTTTCAACTCTAACAACTTCAGATTCTATTAGCTAACATTCATAATCTAAACTAACATCTCAGCTTTTCAAACTAAAAAAATATTTTCCTTCTTATGATTCACTATCAGGGAAGCGAATCATGAGAGGACACATTATCAACTTCAATCTATCTAGACCATCAAATCTTTATTCTTGAATCTTGCTCGCTTGAGTATATACATCGCGCATGTGTGAATGCATGAAGATGGGTTACACTTTTGGGCCAAATGTGGAAACGAAATTTCAAAATTGTAGTCTTATCGAATTGAAGCCCTCAAAATTCATATAAGCTCTGTGAATTTTTATTTGGATAAAAATACCATTTTTGGATTATTATGTTGTTGTCATAATGATACTTTTTGCAAAAAGTATTAGTCTCATATAATCTGCAGATTTTCCATTAAATTAAATGCTTGTCCTTGCAATTTTTCGCACATCTTAACAAGTATGCATGCGTTCACATGCAATAACTTAGTATATGTATGTATACACACACACACACACACACACACACACAAAGATAAATAAGTTATGCATATTGAAACTTTATTTTTTATGCAGAATTATATTTTTTATTATTTTTCAAAGTTGGCAAATTAATATTTGAATTGCATTTTTCATACACTTGTTCACGTATGAATTTTTTCTACTATTTAAATAAATTCGAAAACCAAGAGTACCCTTTTGAAGAAGACTCGTAAATTAAGATGGTGGTATTTTTCGTAATTTTTTAGTTTTGTATATTTTATGTTATTGATTTTTTATTTAGCCCCTTTGAAATGGCCCAAAAAAATATCAAGCATAGAATTTAAAAGAAATTAGATGAAAAATATCATATGAATTCAAAAATGTAAAACTCATATGCCATTGGATAGAGGATTCCTTCACGAATCCAACGTGATCAACTCTGCCACCTAAGGACAAATATTTCCAAAAGTTCACCATGCTACAACTTGGTGTTGCAAAGAAATCTGTAGGAAGGGAGCCAAAACTCTTTTTTTTAGGCCCTCAACAACTCAATCGAGCACATAAAATAAAATTTATATAGGTTAATCGAGGGTTTAACAAACCCTCAATCAAGCTTTTGACATAGTGTTGTAGTGGCTACAACCACCCTCCAAAATTTTGGCTCGCATGCAAATTTGAGAGCCTACCTTGGATCCTATTATCGATTGTTCCTTGGTCACTTATTTGTAAGTTGATGATCTCAAGCCCCCTCCTTGATCTTAAGATTTGTTCAAGTTCTCATCTTCATGCAGTACATGTCATCTTTGGGCATCAAGATTATTTTTTTTCATGCAAAGGGAATGTTGTTCTTCTTCAAGGGGAAATCTTGTGCGTGTGGGTTGTTCTCATTAGATAAACATGTTTCACACTCACTTCATGCACTCTTGTCACAAAGGTTGTTGCATCAAGTAGAGTATGTCCTTTATGTTATAGATGGTCTATGTTGTATCACTAAGTGTTCAAGTGTGTGATCATAGTCAAGTCCTATCACTGTTTACATCAGTTTCACCGATCTCACACTTAGCCAGTTTCTCGAGCAACCTAGCCTCATCCAACTTTCTGGAACTGCACACTTTGCTTCTGCAACCCTCAAGATTTTTCCCTTGCCTGTTGGAACTACGCAATGTGAAGAGACCCCAGCCTCCCTTGGAATCCAAAACTGCGCAGTTATTTTCTCCAGTGTCCTTCCCCAGCCGGAACCCACTGTCTTCATAAACTTCACAGTGTTGTCCCTTAGTTTCCCAACCAACACTGCTCTCCAGATGTGCAAAGCAGTCAGGCAACCAACACTACTCTTCAGAAATGCGTAGAGCAATCAGGTAGCCAACACTGCTCTCCAGAAATACGTAGAGAAGTCAGACAACCAACACTATTCTCCAAAAATGTGCAAAGCAGTCCAACTGCCCTCCATTCAGAAACTGCGCAGAGTTTTTCTCCCAGGACCGCATCCTGCAACAATGTTCGATCATCCGAAAATGCAAAATATTGTCCCTCAGGTGTTTAGGTCGTGCTGCAAGCAGAAACTGCGCAGAGGTGTCCTCACAGGACCCATCCCACAACAGTGTCTTGCATCTCAAAACTATGCAGAGTTTTCCTAACTATTTAGTAGCCTTGCTCCCAGAAATTGCGGAGAGCAAGCAACCCAACCTTACTATGAAAAATTGTGCAGATCATCCCAGTAGCAATCATTGTCCTCTGTAACTACGCTTATCTATCTCTCAGTGACTAGAGGAAAAAGTGACATGCTACATCATTGTCAAGGAGTTGAGGAGAAGCACCAAGAAACCAAGTTATGATAAAATATCGAGACCTCATGCAAACTTTGTCGGATGCATATCATCTTGAGGGTAAGTATGGTAAGTAAAGTACATATTTTGAAGTACATCTCTTAGCGTAGCTTGAAGGAGTTCTTGCCATTGTCATATAATGATGTCTTCAATAACATGCATGTTTGCAAGCACTGAAAGTCATTCCATGTGTTTCCCCTACGTGTCTTGCTTCATTTTCACTTGTTGAACCAACTGTTGTCTTTGGCATGTTGATTTCTATGTCATTTCTACAATCTGGTTCTAGTGCTTTTGAAGGCTTGTCTTTGTGTGTTTGGCTTCTCTTAGGCATGTGAACACCCATCACACTCACACACAAAGTTATAAGCACAGTTGCACAAGTGTTGTCACAATCGTCCGACGGTCTATCCCAAGTGTCACACTTGTCACTTTCACCATTAAACAGTCCCGCAAAGGGTCATGCTTTGCCATGTTTGTCTTGTTGCTTCAAGGTGTCTTGTCATTGAGTTATTATAAGTGTGAGTTCAAAATGTCATGTATGCATGAGTTCATCTGTTCTCACACTTAGCCATTTTTCCTCAAAATCTGTCGACTGACAACCCTCCTTTAGTCGGACCTCAACTGAGATGCACTGCGCAGTATCAACTCTTAGTAACCCTCCATTGTTTCCTAGAACTGTGCAAAGCTTAAGATTTTCTTCTGAGTAGCCTGCACTGCGCAATTCTAGAAATAATCCAGTCGATTGTCTCCCAGAAAAGTGTAGAAGTTGTCCCAGAATCTAATCCAATTTGCACTTCCCACAACATTCTCCATCAAGCCTACCTCTAGTCATCCAGAAAAATTGAACTGATTTGTGACTCAGGGTTGCACTGATCCCCAAAACTGTGCAAAACTTGTCAAGTTGCTTGCCTTGCACTGCTTGTCAAAACTACGTAGAACTATGGGACAGGTCTTTGATTCTTGTCATGGCACTGTCCTGAGAAATTACGCAGATCTGATAGGTAGGTCCCCTATTGGCCTACTCTGGTATGCCTTAGAAAAGTACGCAGTTTTGACTAGCACCCTCCCTGGTGCCTCTCTCTACACTGAAACTAGAAACTACGAAGTTATGTCCGGGAGCCTCTATTGCCTATCCCAGAGTGTCTCCTAGAATTGCGCAGTTTTGACTAGCACCTTCCCACAGCCCGGCATGACCTACTCTGAAGAATTGTGCAGAATGTCCTGCCAGTGTCCCTTGCTTCTCAACTCTATCTCTCTTAGAGAATCTGTGCAGATTCTTAGCTAGACCTTGAGTGACCTGCCTAGTCCTCACCTTGAAAAATGTGAAGAACTTTCCAGCAGTTCCCTCAGACACGCTACCTTGTCTTCCTCCCTGGAAATACACAATTCTACCTCCCAGCTAGGTTCTACCTTGCAGCTATCACTATTGTCCTGAATTCCACAAATTTGTCTCCCAGTGAAATATACACAATTTTCCCCAATAGTGCTACGAAGCCTCGCATCTCAGCCTGATTTGCGCTTTGTGTAGTTTCAGTGTCTTTTCCTCCCTCTTAGTGACCTCGACCCGAAACACGAGAACAATGTATCAGGCTAGACTAGGAGGTTTTGGATTTAATACCGTCTCGTCATGAGTGATTGCAGGAACAGGTACATTGATGGAACATGACGCGACAACGAACAAGATGAAGAAGGAGCACATTCTAGAAGACTTGCTCATAGTTGAACATCAAGCGGCAAGCGAAAGAAACACATGCATGGAACCATCTTGCGAAGGCTAAGACCATTGAAGACCTTGTAGTACCAAGCTATGTGGAGATGAAGATAAAGTATATCCAAAGACACATCCATCAATTAACAGCACAATAGCTTGACGTGGATACCACAGTCAGCCAGTACATGTCAATAGTGTCATGTCGAGTTATGTTATGATTTGTCTCGGCCACCTCACTACTGTGAGTCATAATTGTTCTAATCAAATGTAATGTAAAGTGAAATTCCAGGTGTCATTAGCAGAATGAAAAAAATCATATTTAATGTAAAGAGTTATATGTAATGAAGTTGAAGAGTCATGAGGGTAGTCCAAGAGTCAAAGGGAAATGTCAAGGGTCACCCCACCCTTTGCAATACATAGAACCTCATAACTCATAGAATAGGCTTTTGGGAGCCAATATTTTTCTAAGAATTGCTTAGAGAGGGCTTGGAGAGTATTGTGACGACCCTTGGCTTCTCCACAATGCAGATCGAGTATGTCTCTTTGAAGGAGCATGTAGTGTTGACAGTAACATTTCACAATTGGGGCTAGTGGTTATCATCGTTGTAAGTATGGATGGAACTTTCAATTTATATAATATAACAGAGCCCACACATTTCAGGCATGTGTTATTATTGTAGTTTGACTATTCTGGTTACTTTAAAAATGTATGTAGTTTTATCATACAAATTTATGTATGGACTATTCCGTATGTGATTGTTTGAATCTTATTGAAGCATGTTGTTGGTTTAATTCATCACTTTGGATTGTTGACTATTCTTCTTTCCAATTTGTGATGTCATTCATCTCATGTGTTTTTTTAAGGCAACATACTATTACAGGCTTCTAAGGGACACACTTCTTTCCCCCTCCATGTGTTAGAACCTCCCCATGCATCTCTCTTGACTCATTGCAAGATCACACAATTGCTTCCGACAAGGATATCTTGCTTACCTCTGTGTGCTATCACAGTTAAGGCATAGATTTACTACCCACTATTGGGAATTATACTCCAAACGACCTGAGGTTTGGTTGGGACTTCTTACCAGGGAAATCCCCTGACATGTTGGCATCTCCAACAATGTCAACATTTTTGGTGCTAGAAGTAGGGACAGATGGTTGAGTCCTCAAAGTTTGTTTTGAATCTCCGCAATCTTCCATGATTTATGTTACAATTTATCTCTGAATTTCTTGCTTATGGAGAATATTTTCAAGTATCGGAGGATCTATGGAATGACTTGTCACGTAACAAATATGATGGTGAAGGCGGAGAAACCTTGCTTAGATATGTAGTTTCCTTCAGAGGCTTCTGTGAAAGGAATGAAATCCAAGGGGATTACGTTTCCTGCTCATTGTTCGCATCCATGCTTCGAGGGCACGCACTGTAATGGTGTGTCACATTGCCCACAACAATTATTCACTCCCTCTATCACTTGGTTGGATATTTAACACGTTCTTTCTATCATTATGACTTCAAAGCACTCAACAAAAAAAATTCCTGAATTATGGAAAGGACATGATGAATCCCTTGAGAAATTTCACACACACTTTTATAATCTTGCATTTCAATTTCCTGAAGATGAAATTGATTGTGAATTTCTTGATCGAATATTTCAGTATCTTCTTCACATATCCGAAAATCCGCAAATCTTAGAATCATTCGAACCCCTCTCAGCATACCTCAGTGTTAGAGCTTTCAAATCAAATATGGACAAGGTCGATGTCAGAACTGATTGTCCATCCTCTTCTCATCAAATAGTGCTAGCTCTACAGTGCGAGGTGGGAGAAGGTGCACACCCATTTGTTGAATTGTCACATCCTCCCACCCCACCTGCACTTGATTTCTGCAGATATTTGGCTGACAAAAAATGTTGGTTGTCACATGGACTTGTTTCCTCAATCTTCGTCCCCACGTTCTGTTGATCCTCCGGATTGTACTGTGTTATGTTCTCCCATTCTGGACTCCACACATTTTGTTCACGAGGATCAAGTTGTTGATGGAGTTGGTGTTGTGTAGCCAATTTGCACTATCATTCATGATGAGTGTGTGTGGGAATCTGAAGAAGAACACGTGGTGAAGGATGACCTCATTTTATTTGCACCTCATCTGCTCCATCCTGACATCCCTTGTGATTCTGCGATTTGTGATTTTCCCTGTGAAAAATTATCACCGGCTAGTTCTGCTTCTGATCATTCATAGGACACAGTAGATGTTGGTCTGTCATTTTATTGCGGTGAGGACACATCTTTCTCTTAAAATCCACTCAATCTTTCATTTGTCATTTCTGGAAACGCAGAGGGTGAACATTCTTGTCCCTCATCAACCCCTCTGCATGCTTCATCAGATCATGAGGATTTCGATCAACATCTTGAATTTTCTAATCATGGCTATCGTGATCTCTCCACTCCTTCATTCGATCAGGATGCTGATTCACTCGTTAATAACCTTTCTAAGCCAATGTTCTCTGATTATCTACCCATTGATGAAGTGGAAACCCCTCAAGTTTTCGAGGCACTTCATTCTGCGATTATGGTTATGTCAAGCCCTCATTATTATGAGGTCAATTCCACTCCTGGTCAGAAATATGGTTAAACACCCAAGGCTCCTCATCACTCTCCTGTGTGCATTGAAGATCACTCTAGCTCATAGATTTCACATCCTCCACCGAAATCATGTGATCATGCATTGGATGAATCCTACACAAAAGCCACTCTTACGAAGCGCAAGTTGTCTTTCCTTCTCATGTTTGTTTGTTTGTCACAGTCCAAAGAGTGTATGTGCTTATCGTCTATGTACAATGTGTCACAATACCATGGTAAGTCTGCATAATGTTTTCCTTATGCATTTACTCTTTTCTTTTCTATGGATGCTTTGAAACTCGAAGTGTGTTGGTCTTGACTGATTTATCTTTCTTTTTTGTTGGTTTACACACTTATCTTTTTTGTGAACCATGCCTTCACCAACATGGGAAAACCAGTGCGATGATGACTGCATTGGAAATATCACTTTACGTGAGTAGGCCCATGCACTGTTTAGGTTAGGAGTAGAAGTAGTGTTTTCTTTCTTATTTTTCTTTGTTTGCATGTTTGTTTGCTTGCTTACTTGGTTTGGTTTGCTTTCTTTCTTTCTTTTCTTACTTGTTTTACTTTCGCTTTACTTTTTCTCTTTGCTTTCTTGTCTATTTTATTTTTTGTACTCATAGCTTTAGTCTCACATGAAACTATGTTTGGCTCTCGAGACAAGCTGGGAAAATATAAGAGGACTTGTAAAACTATCAACACTTGGTTATTTGTTGTCCTCTCTCTTTATGGAGAGATTTTTGTCTTCATTCGATGATACCTTGATGGAAAATACATTCTATTCAGAGTGATTCGTGGTGAAAACACAACGCTTGCATTGTTAACTAGTACCACCTACTCTAATCGGTTTTTTTGGGTTAACCCTTGTCATCTCAGTCAAGTAGAGTAAGGCGAAGGGAAAATCTTAACAAGTATGTCAAAGGCATATATAACATAATTATCTAAAGGGACAACCTCTTATGCTCTCAATAAGTCGGGATCCCTCTTTTGCGATCGAAATAAAGAAGTGCCTATGCATAGTTCTTTGAAAAATGAAAAATAAATAAGGTGAAAGAACAGAAAGGCTTCCTATGCAGAGAGGTAATGTAAGTAACTCTATTGGGGTATTGACTAGGCCCAATGGCAGCGGAGCAATGCTTGTGTCCCTACATAACTCTAGCAGGGTATTGTCCAAGCTTGCTGGTAGCGGAGCAACACCAGAGATGAAACTAAAACTCTGAAAGTTATATTACTTGTGCAACCATATACCCCTCAACCCCAATTGAAACAACTCAGTTGACTTGGCTTGGTATGTGTGTTGATCGATCAAGAGAATGGTAGGGACTCAATCTTTCACTCAAGCTAGTGAGGAAGCCATCATGATCAAAGAATCGAACAATACTTTTAGAAGGTTTAGACTTGATTTTCATGAAACAAGGTCCATAAAGAGACCTGGAGTTCTAACAGTGTGTCACCAATGTTGTAGCAGCTACAATCACCCTCAAAAATTTTGGTTCGCATGCAAGTTTTGGAGCCTACCTTGGATGTTGTGATCGATTTTTGCTTGGTCAGTTATTGGTAACTTGATGATCTCAAGCCCCCTCCTTGATCTTAAGATTTGTTCACATTCTCACCTTTATGTAGTATGTTTCATCTTTGGGTATTGGGATTATTGTTTTTCATGCAAAGGGAATGTTTTGTTGCTTCAAGGGTAAATCTTGTGCATATGGCTTGTTCTCATTACATAGACATGTTTCACACTCACTTCACGCACTCTTGTCACAAAGGTTATTGCATCAAGCAGAGTATGTCCTTTATGTTCTGGATGGTCTATTTTGTATCACTAAATGTTCAAGTGTGTGATCATAGTCAAGTCCTATCACTGTTTACATTTGTTTCACTGATCGCACGCTTAGCCAGTTTCCTAAGCAACCTAGCCTCATCCAACTTTCTGGAACTGCACACATTGCTTCTGCAACCCTCAAGATTTTTCCCTTGCCTATTGGAACTATGCAATGTGCAGAGACGCCAACCTACCTTGGAATCCAAAACTACACAGTAGTTTCCTCCAGTGTCCTTCCCCAGTCGGAACCCACTATCTTCATAAACTTCATAGTGTTGTCCCTCAGCTGCCCAGCCAACACTGCTCTCATCCCAACAACAGATCATCCCGAAAGTAGTCACTGTCCACTAAAACTGTATTGATCTATCTCTCATTGACTACGAGAAAAAGTGACATGCTACATCACTGTCAAGGATTTGAGAAGGACCAAGAAACCAATTTATCATAAAATATCAAGACCTCATGCAAACTCTGTCGGACGCATATCATCTCAAGCGTAAGTATGGTAAGTAAAGTATATATTTTGAAGTACATCTCTTAGCGTAGTTTGAAGGAATTCTTGTCATTGTCATATCATTATGTCTTCAATAACATTCTTGTTTGCAAACACTGAAAGTCATCCCATGTGTCTCCCCTACATTTCTTGCTTCATTTTCACTTGTTAAACAAACTGTCATTTTTGGGGTGTTTTTGACCTTTTTGGGGGTTCAAAACCTGTCAAAATTTCTTGGCCATTGGTGAGCATGCATATTTCTCCATGACAAATCCAAAAATGCTGAGTTTTCCTCAAAAGGAGGCCTCCATCAAAAGCGAGTGCCAGGTGGCGCGGCACATTAAGCAAAAAATCCTGTGCTTTGGCCTAAAAATTCCAAAATTGCAAAAAGTGTCCCAAATTTTTTGAAATTTGGGTTGAGTGTTTTCCATCAAGTGTTGTGTTGGGCCAAGGAAGCCTCAGCCAAGATCTGAAGTCTATATTGCTGGTTTCGCCTCCTCGATGCCTTCTTCAACTTGGCCTTCAAGTTTTGGATTCTTGCCTTACAACTTTTATTCCTCGCCAAGTAATGGTAGGCCATATGCCTCAACATTTTTTTCTCCCTGTTGGCCTTCTCTAGCAACTTTTCTAAGTGGATGTTCACTCTCTCAAGCCAAGATTCTCAATCAGCATTGATTTCTTGCTCAAGTGATGTCAGCTTCACTTTCCTCCTCTTGGCAGCTTGGCGATTTTCTCGTATGTTTTGCAGCTCCATAATGGTTTCCTGATCCTCTAGCTGCTTGTTTCTTTGCTCCGGGTATTTTATTATCCACTTAGCTCTTTCTAAGTTAAGAGACAAATCATGGATGTCCACGTGTTTCTCTTGGATGATCTCCTTGAGCTTTGAGCTTTGTGGGCCCAAATGAGTGTCATCATCCTGAATGAGACTGAAATCTATCTCTTGCTCTCCTGAAGGCCCCTCATCATGTAATGGCCTCTTGCCCTTGTCTTGAACCTGCTTTGCTGATGAAGGACGCAATACCCCTTCCACCCTGGGTGGAGATAATACTCGCTTTGCTGCTACAAACAACCTTCTAGTGCCCTTTTGATAGGTGACAAACACCGGCGCACTGGCGGTCTGTGTCTCATGACTCTCTTGCTAATGTGAAGGTCCACCTGTCTCATGAAAAGATTCCGGAGGTACTTGAGGAGCCAAGAAGACCTCATGAGAAATGAAATCCTCCCACGAGAGTTTTTGCAAACCAAGCTAATGCATGACCACAATTTTGATTAGTGCAAAATGGTATATGTTGTTATACTGCTGCTAAGGAGTCTTCCCTTGCACTAGGGTGGTCATCTTCTCAATATTTTGACACATGAAGTAGGGGAGATTCATCATTCTCACCCTGGTAAAGTGCATCAACAATCTGATGTGATAGGCATATAAGCGAGAAAACTGGCCCTCATAACTGAAACACTTAATTATGAGTTTCATCAAGGGAGCATATGAGTCTTTCAGGTACTGGAAGAGAAAAACTCAGCTGAGATGTCTCTGGTAACCAGCCTTGATGTATGGTTCCCTATCAATTTGTTGCGTTTTATTCCATTGCTCTCCGACGTTTGGAATGCCAGTTGCTAGAGAAATAGACTCTGGTGTCAAGGTGAATGTCACACATGCTAGAGTGACTTGGCCATTATGTATATGAAGCACAAAAAACCTGGCCAGCTCATGATGGTATTGGACTCTCACAACCATCTCATAGAACTGATAACAGGATTGGTGTTGAAAGCACGTGACAGAAAGAGGGCAGGCCTGCGGTTCGACAAGTGAAGTAGGCTCCTCTCGTATATGTTTGCTACCCTTGTGAGGTCTCCTTGGTGCATGCATTTCTATAGGAGAGTCATTGTGTGTCTCTTCATCTTAGTCATGGGAAGGATCATATTCCATGTTTTTCAAATATTTGTGTTGTCTTAGATGAGTATGAAGAGATTTTAGGTGTCTTTGATCTTTTACTGCCAAGTGTATGAAAATGTATGAGGGACTAGGAAGGGAGAGGGTAAGAGGGGTTTTGGGAATGTTGCTAACTAGAATTTGGGGAATAGAAAGGTTTTAGGGACAATTATTAGGCTTTGGGATAGCAATTAGGGTTTGGGAATTTTGTAGCTAGGGTTTGGGATAGTGGGAATTGGGGATAGGGGGTGAATGAATTGAGGGATATGGGGATAGTGGAATGAGGTAATGAGACTAGAAAAGAAGTCAGAGAATCAAAAGGTGAGGGAGTAATGGCAGCAAAAACACATTTACAAACCATAAGCAATTGTTTTTTGAGCAAAAATTGCAAGGAGGTATGGTTTGAATTTTTTTTTTTACTAAATCATCATAAACATCTTAAGACACACATTCATTGGCACTGGAAAAGTTTTTGACTTACTTTGGACAGGTGGAAACCGAGCTATGTGAGCAGTTGGGTGAATTTCATGGTGAAAATGGCTTGCAACTCTATGCGTCGCGCCACAAACCCAACGCACCGCGCCAGTGTATTTTTTACACTATGGAGGGCGGCCCAATGCGTCGTGCCAGCCTTATGCGCCGCGCCACTGACCCAATGCACCACGCCCCTGAGGCTGAAACTCTTTGCTGCAATTCGCCTACCACGACCTTCCTCTAAGTCTCTCTCACTTTTTGGGATGCAAATGAGTTTTTTAAACACAAGAAATGGCTTATATACAAAAGACTTCAATTTTTCACTCATAAAACCCACTTTTGTAATGTTTACATTTGACACTTTCTTTTCAAACTCTGTTTTTAGGCAGTTTTGCTTTATTTTCCCTCTGATTAACTGAATGACTTGACTTTTTGTTTGCCTTGCAGGTGACGAAGATGCTAAAGCTTAGCAAGGTGACCAGGGTTGCCACTGAAGCTGTTACATATGAAAATTTGAAATTACACCAAATTATATACATGAAAACATAGGATACTCTGTTTTTCCTCAAAACAGGGTTTTGAGGAAAAATATGTTTCTGAGCATATGCTTATGGAATTTATTGGTACTGGAACTTTATTCAACCTCCTCATGCACCTGCTGACCATTATTGAACCTTTTGAAGACCTTTTTGACGAAACCCTAAACCTAATGAAACTGAAACCCTAAAAATGACCCTTGCAAATTTAAAAACAAAAAATGACTGCAGATGATTTTGACGAATGGAAATGGGCCAGTAGGTAAAGGGCATGAGGGAAAATGTACAACAAGCCACTACTGTCAGATGATCCATGCTCCTAACGGACTGCAGCTGACTGAGTGAGACACCTAATATGCAATGCAATAAGAGAATTTGATCATTGACGGAGGGATGAGACTAACATTGGCTCCAAATGGGATGGTAGCTCCTTGAAGGTGGCAAGAACTACAGATCTCTGGGAAAGCAAGCAATGCCTTCGTCCTTTGGGCTATGGAGTTAATAACTTTGACAAACCAAAACCAAACTCTTGAGTCAATCTTAAGACTGAAATTGACTGAAAGACCTAACTCAAACCAACCAGACAGAACTGAAATCAAACCTTAGTTTTATAGCCTTCACCTTGGGCCCCAAACTGAAAGGATGATACAATACACACTTTCAATGAAATTTAAACAAACTGGTATATACAGTGATAATATTACAGCAGAAAACACTTCAAAATTGTACCGTTTGAGCAATCGACCATTGACCGGCCCACCTGGATAGTCTTCTCCATTCATTTCTTTCAAAAGGAAAGCATTTTGGCCCCAATATGCAACAATCTTGAAAGGCCCTTTCCAAAGATTCTCAAACTTGCCATGCTTACCTTTATCTTCATTTCTCGCGTCCCATTTCAGCACTATGTCTTCTATTTGAAACTTGTCCGCCTTTGCCTTTCGATCATATATCTTCTTAATTCTCTCTTGCAGCTTGAAAGTGTTCTGAAGCACCTCCTCTCTAGTTTGCTGCAAATGAATCATTTGATTGATTCTTCGTTGCAAATGATCATCTTCGTGCCCGCTTCTTGTGGATGTTTAACCACCGGGATTGCAAGAGAGGTCAAGAAAACCGTGTCCACACCATACATGAGCAAAGGAGACATGCCTATAGATTTCTTTTGACTTACTCTATCTGCCCAAAGTGCATTAACAAGCTTTTTGTGCCAACTTTTCTTATTCGTTTCCAGCAGCGTTTTGATAATGTTGACCAAAGATTTATTTGAGGGTTCGGCCAATCTGTTGCCTTGGGGGTAATATGCAGTTGAGTGCCCCAAAGTGATTTGATATTTATTACAAAAGTCAATCATCCTTTTAGACTTAAAGGTTGTTGCATTATCGGTGATCAGCTTATTTGGACAGCCAAAACGAGACAAAATATTGTTTTCAAGAAATGAAATGATTACTGAATCAGTGGCCTGCCTTGTAGGAATTGCCTCAATCCATTTGGTAAAATAGTCTGTCGTTGTGAGGATCCATTTGTGCTGTGCTGAAGAAGTAGGATGGATCTCGCCAATGAAGTCCAAACCCCACTACTGAAATGGAGCACTTACTTCGATGGGCTTGAGTGGTAAAGGCTGCAATTTCCTCCTACCTTGAAAAATCTAACATTCGTGGCAGCTTGCTACTGTTTTGTACACATCAACAAAAAGAGTTGACCAATAATATCCTGCTCTCAAAATTTTATTGGTTGTTGTCTTCCAGAAAAGATGACCTCCGCAATCTCCCTTATGAAAGTCTTCCATACCCTGTTTTGCCTCTTTTTCAACCAAACAATTAAGCAAGACACCACCGGGATATTTCCAATAAAGTGCATTATTCATGAGACAAAACTTGGCAGCCTTCAACTTCAGGGTCCTACTCTTATTCTTAGCCATTCCAGGTGGTGGTGACAGATTTTGAAGTACATAAACAATGTTCGAATACCAAAGAGAAAGAAGAAAATTGTCTGATACCTGAGCGGGTGAACTCTCTTCATCTTCCTCGGACATAGCAGCAATGAGATTAATGTCCAAGGCATGCAGATTTGACTCAGCCACTAGTTTGGCCAGCCCCTGTCCTTTGATGAGTTTTGTCGGTTTGATCTCCACGTCATATTCCAACAAAGCAGCAATCCATTTGCCTCTTCTTCCCTTTGGATCTGTTTGCACTAAGACATCTTCGACGGAAGCATTAGGGACATAAGCAAGGATGTGTGAATGCAGAATATAGACTCGAAAGTCTTTTAATGCCTTCACCAAAGTAAGAGCCTGTTTTTCAATAATATTATACTTTAAAGCTACGTCCCTAATGGTTCTGCTGAAAAATGCAATTGGTTTCTCGAGCTGGTCTCTTTTATGCATTAAGACCACTCCCATAGTATGGTCAGAGGCAAATGAAAACAAAATGAAATCTTGAGTATAATCCAGACTAATCAAAACCGGAGCTGAAGATAGGGCCAATTTCACTAGATTGAAAGACTTAACTGCTTCCTCGGTCCACTTCACTACACTATCTTTCTTGAGCATGTTTGTGATTTCCCTTAAATGTTCTGCAAGTTTGGGTACAAAGTGATGTAAGAAATTCATCTTACCATTGAATGATTGAATCTCTTTCTTACTTCGTGGAAAATCAATATTTTGAATGGCTTCCACCTGAGCTGGATCGTTGCGGATGCCCTCCTTTGATATAATATGACCGAGAAGATTGCCTTCATCCATGGAAAACAGAATCTTCTTTGGATTGAGAGAGATACCATACTTTCTACACCGCTGAAACACAATTTTCAGATGATAGAGGTGCTCTTCATCTGAATGAGAGAAAACTGTCAAATCATCAAGATAAACAACTAGAAAAACATCTTTTTCATTAGCAAATTCTATATCCATCGCCCGCTAAAAGGTTGCACCAGCATTTTTCAATCCGAAAGGCATCTTTGCATAATGAAAAGTTCCCCACAGAGTGGTGAACGTTGTTTTGTCTATATCATCCTCATGGACCAGAATTTGGTTATAACCAGAATACCCATCAAGTAGCGACATGCAGGATGCTCCAACTACCCTTTGAAGTATGTGATCCATCTTGGGCAATGGATAGTTATCCTTCAAATATACTTTATTCAGATTTCTAAAATCAATACATAACCAAATCTAACCTGGTTTCTTGCGCATGGGCATCAAATTAGAAATCCAATCTGAAAATCTTATGGGGACGATGATACCAGCTTTGTACAATCGATTTACTTCCTTCTCTATTGAGGGAAACAGCTTTGGATTTATTCTTCTTAGCTTCTAACGGAAAGGCTTTTGATTTGGCTTGATCGGGATGATATGTTGAATTATGCTTGTGTCATATGCCTTCAAATCTGAATAATCCCACGCAAATACATCAGTAAAAGAAGATAGTAAACTGATATATTTTGCTTTTACCTGTGAAGGCAATGCCTTTGATAACTTCACCATTTTAGGATTTTCAGTTGATCCAATGTTCACATTGTCAACTCCTTTCTTGGTTGGTAGCAAGATGGGTTTTTGGGCTACATCATCTTGATCGAACAACTCCTCTAAAGGTATTAGACCTTTAGGAGTGACATTATCCTTCAGCTGCAAAACTTTCATCTGATTGACTTCTATATCTGCATCCCCATCATCATTCTCCACATCAATAGAAGTGTCTTTGAATTTACCTTCATTCGGCAGGAATTCATCAATTTCTTCATCATCTTGAAACACTTGCCAATACCTTTGATTGTCAGGAACAGTCGGGCGATGTTTCACATGAATCTCAAACTTATTGTTTGAATTCATTGGAATTTTCAAATTACTTGCTGCTGTTGCAAGTGAATCTGTAATGCGTTCTGAACATGAGGGACACATGTCAAAGTATAGTCTAAAAATAATTTCAAAATATCTAATACCTCATTGCGGTAGGCCCGCATTCGAGGATGCTTAGCTTGGTACTCCCCTTTACCTTGCTTGATAACTAGCTTGGAGTCGCCATACACTGAAATCCTTTTAGCATTTAACTTTCTAAGAATTTTCAAACCAGCAATTAAAGCTTCATATTCAGCCTCATTATTTGAATAGTTAAAAGCCAATTTATAAGAACAAACCCTTACATTGCTTGGCACTTTGTTTGGGGTGAAAACAGGGCTACGAATCCAAATGCCAATTCCAGCACCTTCCCTTCCTATTACACCATCAAAATCCATTCTCCATAGGCCTGATTCGTCCTCCTCCAAATGCTGAAATTATGTTTTCTCTGTCACTTCTCCTTGCTGTCCATCAATATGTTGCTGCTGTCGAAAGGCTGATTGCTTAGCAGTACTATCAAGTCTTTGTTTTTCTTGCTTTAAGACCTCTCTGAAATTTTCAGTGATCTCTAGAATGTCTTCTACTTCAACTACTTGGCTATTTACAACATTAAAGCTATATAAATATAAAACAAATGATTCTAAATCAGTATGTACATAGTTGATTGGATGATTTATCGGTTTCTCCTTGCTAGTAATCATGTACTTCATCTTTTGCTCCTGGTATAATTTTCTTATTTGACCGAACACGGGAATGGTAGCATAGGAGAAATAAAGCTACATTGTCCCTTTAATCTTTACTCCCCAAGATCTGGAAAGAAGCATGCCAAATCTAGGAGGTATATCCGCCACAACCACATCCATCAAAACATTTTTAGCCAGAATCTGATCCAAACTGACCACCAAATCTTTAATAAGACCGATGCATCTTACTTTACCAGAATTGAAAGAGAAAAGGTAATGGTACTTTTTGGTGATATCCAATCCCAGTTTCTCCATGATGGCCTTAGGCATGAGATTATGAGAGGCTCCGGAATCAAACATAGCATTGTGTAACACATAATCATGCACCCTAAGGCTGATGTAAAAAGGAGTTGAATCACTATCTTGAGACTGACCTTCCAATGCTGGACCAAAAATCAACTCAGGCTAATCATCCTCCACATTTACCATATCAGATAATGGATCTAAATTCAAAGTTTTAGACACCTGACCTTTATAGCTAGTGTTCTTCATTGGCTCAATCAAAGGAATAGATACTTTCAACTTGGCAATTTCATTTTCTAAGTTAAAAACTGAAGTTTTATCTACCTCTTTAGCTAAAACATCTTTCTTTTCAGTTTTTTCCTTCAATGCACTTGGTTGATTGGATCTTTCATTTTCTGATGGCGTTTTGCTGGTACTAGGATCAACTGTCTCTTTTCCCTTTTTCTACACAATGGGAGGTTCATTCTTTGGCATTGTTGTCTCCTTCCTTTTTTGAATTCGATTTATGGGGACATCTCTGGTTCTGAGTGAATATTGTCGCTACTGGGCTTACAGAGCATTCATGTACCCTCTTTGATATTCATCAGACTCTTCTTCAAGAGTTGTTTCATTTGCCAGGATGAAATTTTCGTCCTTTTGTACAGCTGAGTTCTCGGAATACTCCTTGTCTTCAGTGATAAAAATTGGCATATCATCAGGTGTAAAGAAATGATTCTCCTCTCCAATTACATCCTCCTCATCATCTGATTCTGGATCATGTACAAAATTTTTCTGTAAGGGTGTCTTCACCTGCTGTTGTGCTGCTTGGTCTTGTGCTCGTTACTCTCTTTGTTTGATTCTAAATTGTGGTTGCTGCTGACCAGGGAAGTTGGGATTTCTAACTTGTGTTTCAGGCTTGTCAATTGTCAATCTATCAAACATCTTCTCCATCTTACGGAGTACTTGATCTGAAGTGGAAACCTCTTCCTTTATTGTTACCTTCTTTTCAGCCTTTGTTCTAGCTCTCTTGGCAAGCAGATTTGCTTCAACACTAACTGCAATTTTCTGCATATCTTCCAAAGTGGCCAGATCTCTTTCTCTTGATAGGCCATATCAGGATCGAAACCATCCGGAAACTTAATCAAAGACAGCCCCGTGGTTGGCTTTATATGATCAGGAATTGCATTGTAAACAGAATTGAATCTAATACAATAATCTTGAACAAACTCACCACATTCCGCTTGATGTTCTCATATTTGGAAAGGATCTGAAGAGGTTTTTTCTTGACTTCCCAACGATCCAAGACTTGTCTCTGGAGATTAGTCAATGTAGTGACACTTACATCCAACAAAGCTTTGAACCACTTCCTCACTTCACCTCCAAAGGTTTGTACAAACAATCTCATTGTCACATTTTATGCATCAATCTCATGAAGGTCAAAAAATTCTGTCATCCTATCCACATGTTGTTGAGCTGTAACACCTTGAGGAGTGCCATCAAACAATGGAATTTTTCTTTGATAATCGGCGAGCATGTCATCCAAATTTTGAGGCAACACAAGGGGTGCAAATCGGGCAGCCATTGCCCTTGGTGGATTTGCAACCAGTCTTGGGGATGTAGGGGGAGTGGGTGCAGCTGATGTATGAGGTGTGGATGGAGGTGAAGAAATTTTGGATGTTTGAGGGGTAAAGGGAGTAGACGGAGGTGAGACCACTGCAAATTTTTTATCAGAGATAGAAGGCTGCACGGGAATGATGGGAATGAAGGGAGTTTTAGTGGGAATTCTGGAGCTAGATGCAATAGCGAATGACCCAAGAGTTGCAGATGCAAACTCTAAGAATTCAGGAATGTTTGTAGCCACAATGGAAGTTTGGAGTTTCAAGATATAATCGTCAATTTATTTATTGGCCTTTTTAGTTTCTAGATCTTTAACAAACTTTGGATTTAGGACAGTAGAAGCAACAACACTTTTTGATTTAGTCTCAAACAATGACAGATCAAAATGCTCGTCAAACTCAAGATCTTCGAGATATTCAAAAACCATTGGACATGAATGAGATCGAAACACCGAAATCACAAAACTCTCTCAGCGAAGGATTCTTGAAATAAGATTAGGATTTTCGTACACAGGGGGTGGATCAAGATCAGGATTTTCTCTGGTATATCTTCTTGAAGCCAGTGTGTCATTACTTCCAAGAAATCAAATGGACATTATCAACTTGTTCAACCTATCCAATTCTAAGCTTATCATCCAAAAGTTTAGAATTATCAGATGTACTGGGGCAATTTGAAGGCCAGATGTTATGTTTATAAGACTAGACCCGATATTGACTGAAGTAGATTTTATCTAATTGCGCTAATGCAAAGCAAAAGCGTTTCGAAGGCTACCTGGCTAATCTTCAGACTCCTTTTGTAGTTTATAAAATGAAGAACACTAACAAACAAACAATTTCTCCCTAGTATGGTTGCCACTATGTTAGGGCCTAAATCTACCTCAGGTTGAGAAAGGTAGGATCTAGGATAACATCAAACCACGCTTAACCTGGTAGCTAGCCCTACCAGGTCAGGAGAGGGATCTCTCCTGGTAAATCTCAGCAAAAAATGATCAGTAAGGCTTGAGATGAATTGATGTGAAGATTGATTTTAGGCTAGGTATGTGTGCAAAAGAGTTTGATTGATTTTGATAATGTTTGTTGGCTCAAATGGAAAGGCAGATTTTGGGTCTGGGGAATGAGGCTCAGTTTCGTAGAGATCTCAATGGGGCAAGGTAGGAAATTGATTTTATACTTCAAATTGAATGAAATGGAGAGATTTAGACAGATGAGGAGTTGAAGAGGGCAAGAAAACCTAAGGGATCCTCTTCAAGCAGCTGAAAACATAAATAAATAAGCAAACCCTAGGTAGAGCACCGCAATTTCAATGGATTCTACCTTTATCCTTGTTTGTTTTAGTTAAGATGAAACAAGAGAGAGAATGGCATACATAAAACACATATAAACTTACATTTACAAAAAAAAAAAAAAAAAAAAAAAACAACAACAACAACAACAACAACACACACAATATCAAAGAAAGATGCCACATGAATCCCATAGAGTGCTGAAACCCTGGTCTATTCCTTAGCCAAAGTTGCTGAAAAATGTATACAATCAAGCTCCAACCTTTCTCAAAAGTCCAACCTTTGCTAGTAACTGAAAAATCACAAGATATAAGAAAACAAGAACTCATCCTAGCCTCTAGGGGTTGAGCTCATGAGTTTAGGAGTTGTTCCAACTAATTCTAAACTGAGAACTAAAAATTAGGCAGTGGAACAACTTGCTTCTAAAAACTAGGGAACTAATTCATTCAGTTGCAAACTACTTTTTGATGGATGAATCTACCTCTATGAGTGAAAATTTAGTATAATTACATCAAGATCCATCAATTTACATTAAATTACATCATGAGTTTGACATTAAGAAGGAGAAAAGTCAAACTGTCAAGAAACTAGGCGAAAACAGAGTATTTTTGGTCAAACTGAGCAAAATTTCCCCAATGCATCGCGCTGATTTCTCTATGCGTAGCACATTTTTGGAGCGGCTTTTGGAGGCCTTCACGGTGTCCAAATTTTCTCCAAATGTGCTTGCTGTAAAGGTCTATCTGTCTAATTTCTAGAACAAGTGGAATTTTTGAATTTGGCCTCCATTTTCCCCTCCAAAATTGAGTTCTCCCAACACTGCTTCCTGTGTGTTCAAAAAGGGGCAGAAAGGTCATTTTTGGGGTGTTTTTGACCTTTTTGGGGGCTCAAAACCTATCAAAATTTCTTGGCCATTGGTGAGCATGCATATTTCTTCATGACAAATCCAAAAATGTTGAGTTTTCCTAAAAATGAGGCCTCCATCAAAAGCGAGCGCCAGGTGGCGCGCAGGGAAAATTTTAAGAACCCCCCCTAAATTTATATGTATAATAAATGGGCGAATCTCCATGGTATATAGGAAAAATGGAAGGTGAATTTATCAATAATATAATATGTATATATATTTTTTGGCGAATCTTTCACCAGCATGGCGAATATTTTACTCCATTATAAAATCTTGTAAGATCTTGGTATTACCATGGGTCAATACCATGGGTTATTATAAAACTGGAGCTTAAAAATTACTATTAGTAATTTATAAAA
>APFE031323373.1:23671-53461 GCA_000404065.3 Pinus taeda | reverse complement strand
TCACCAGCAATTTTTGGCAGGAACTCTTCAGAATACAAGGCACTCAACTAAAACTCAGTACTTCCTACCATCCACAAATAGATGGTCAAACTGAAGCAGTCAACAAATGTCTAGAAACATACCTTAGGTGTTTTACTTCAGAAAACAACACCTTTGGGTACAGTGGCTACCTCTGGCAGAATGGTGGTATAACACCAACTATCATGCCACCACCAAAATGACTCCCTATGAAGCAGTATATGGTCAACTCCTGCCTTCCCCTACTTCATATCTCAAGGGATGCTCAAAAGTCCAAGCAGTGGATCAACTCCTACAACACCACGCAACTATGCTTGCCCATATTCGAGAGAATCTTCATCAAGCCCAGAACCGCATGAAGCAACAAGTAGACCAGCATCGCTCAGAGCGCCACTTTCAAGAAGGGGATCAGGTCTTTTTATGGGTCCAACCATATAAGAAAACATCACTCAAAGACAAGGGATGTCAGAAACTCTCTCCCAAATTCTGCGGACCATATCAAGTACTTCAACGCATTGGAGAAGTGGCCTACAAGTTGGCTTTGCCACCTACTGCAAAAATCCATCTAGTTTTTCGTGTCTCATGCCTCAAGAAAGTGATTGGGAACAATTGCAGAATTCAGACTAGTCTCCCGGAATTGGACGAAGAAGGATCCATCTGGCTTCAACCGGAACAGGTCCTCGACACACAAGTCAAGCAACTACGTGGCCGCATGATTAAGGAAGTCCTCGTCAAATGGAAAGACACCTCTCCAGAAGATGCAACTTGGGAGCCAGCCACTATTCTGCAGCAGTTTCCGCAGCTTCAGCCTTGAGGACAAGGCTAGTCTTAAGGGGGTGGGCATGTTAGGGTCCCACCCTAACCCCCTTATCAATGTAATTGGACCACGTCATAGTCAAGAGTCAATAAAGCCCATATTAATAATTGTAAGTGGTTAAGCCGCAATTAATAACAGAACCACAGTTAGTTGCAAATGGGCTGTAGTATTAGATAGATGGTATTAGTAATACACAATATTGGCCCATGGTATTGCACGTAGGATTCATATATAAATGATAGAAACTCCCTGCGAGGAGCATCGTGTCTTATTTTGTAATCGAGCTCTGCTCTAGTGGAGGTTGCCCCCTCGAAGAGGCAAGTGTACATTACTCTCTGAATAATAAAATCATTGCTATTCTGTGTTCTGGGTATCTTTTCTTCACATATTCTGTGTTTTGGGTCTCTTTTCTTCGCATATTCTGTATTTGGGTATCATTTGCAGGTTAAGAGCATAACAGAAACTCTCCCTAAATCCTTCACTAGTTGATGAATTGACTAATCAACCGTCAGTCAAACCCACTCTCTCTGAAAGTGAATCCTCTGAGTCTATACCCGACCCAAATCAATAGGTCGAGGTAACAATTGACCCAATTTCACCTTCAGCTAATCGTACCTTTCCCGAAGAGAGTGAACATGAGACCACTCAATTTATTTTTGTTTCTTTAGATTCTAATGAGCTTAGTGGAAATCTGCCTGTTCCATCAAGACATGAGGAAATCCTCTAGTTCTCGTAACTCAAGGGGTTAGTCCTCCAGTTTCTATAGTACCCCCTCCAAGTAGTCTAGTCACTTCCTTTGATTGGAATCAACTGGCAGGATTCCGCCTTCCTTCCTATGTGCCTTTCCAGAACATAGTACAAGTTTGTAATATGATTGTATCTGGCAATATTATAGATGAAGGTGCATCAGTGAGTATCCTTTCCTCAACTGCTTAGCAAGCGCTTGGTTCGCCGCCGCTTGTTCTTGTTACACATAATCTGTTGGGTTTTAATAGAGGAACCAATCAACCATTAGGGATCCTCCCTCAGTTACCTATTACTTTGGGAGGAAAAACCATTTATCTAAACGTGATGGTAGTCCCATGCCCATTATATTAGAATTTACTTCTTGGTCGCGACTATGTTTATGGCATGGGAGCTATTGTTTCAACACTCTTTCAAGTGATTTGTTTCCTGCATGAAGGCAGAATTGTCACCGTTGACCAGCTTTCATTTCCCGGTCCAAATATATCTCCTAGTTAACCATCTTCCCTAAATGGTCCATTTATACCAATGGTATCATCCCTATTACGGGTTAATTATGTGGCAACCTGTTCCATACGTACATCAACTGACGATCAATTCAGTGATGTTGTTCATCATGTACTGGGGGCATTGGAACCAGAGCTCTCCTTCATGACCTCTTATGAGTTGTGACAGTGGTCTGAGGATAGTTCTTTTACTGTGTCAACCTCATTAAAAAAATGAAATAGGCCTCCAAGGAAAGTTCGTTTTCTTGTGTCAACCTCGTTAAAAAATGAAACCAAGGAGTATGAGGATAGTTCTTTTACTGTGTCAACCTCATTAAAAAATTGAAACAGGTCCATGAGGATAGTTCGTTGTTTTGTGTCAACCTTGTTAAAAAATGAAACAAGGGTCTCCGAGGAAAGTTCAATGTCTTGCGTCAACCTCGTTAAAAAATGAAACCATGGAATCTGAGGATGGTTCGTTGTCTTGTGACAACCTCGTTAAAAAATGAAACAAGGGTCTTTGAGGATGGTTCTTGGTCTTGTGTCAACATCGTTAAAAAATGAAATAAGGGGTTCGAGGAGAGTTCTTTGTCTTGTGTCAACCTCGTTAAAAAATGAACCCAAAGGAATCCGAGGATAGTTTGTTGTCTTGTGTCAACCTCGTTAAAAAATGAAACAAGGGTATGAGGATAGTTCCTGGTCTTGTGTCAACTTCATTAAAAAATGAAACAAGGAATCTAAGGATAGTTCATTGTCTTGTGTCAACCTCGTTAAAAAATGAAATAAAGGGTTCAAGGATAGTTCGTTGTCTTGTGTCAATCTCATTAAAAAATGAAATAAGGGTCAATGAGGATCATTCCTAGTCTTGTGTCAACCTCGTTAAAAAATGAAACAAGGAATCTAAGCAGATTTCCTTGTCTTGTGTCAATCTCATTAAAAAATGAAACAAGGTATCCTGGAGCAAGGTTCCAAGTTGAGTCTTTGAGTAGATCTCGTAAAATCTCAGTCGAGTCTTTCACTTGATCTCGTAAAAGAACCTTCATTCCATCTACTTGATAGCCATGAGTAGTCTACTTAGGTGAATGTAATGAAGCTTGGGGGGCATGAACCTAGTGGTAAAGTTAAGTTTCCCTGTAGGTTATGTGAAGGGAATCACCCCATTCACCTTTATCTATCTGGACAAAGCCAAAAAGGTGTTGGATAACTGTCCTGCTTCATCGTAGTTACAGGAGAGTCTCCCTTTCATCATGATGGGGGCATGTAAACCAATCTCAAGCATAGTTTTTCGTTTTAAGCTTGTGTAAAAATGAAACTGAATCCAAGCATACTTTCTCATTTCAAGCTTGTATAAACATGAAATTGAATCCAAGCATAGTTCCCTATGGTTCAAGTTTGTGTAAAAATGATCCCATTTTCATTTTTAACCCTCGTAATTGCCATTCTATTAGCCTTTTTCATCAGATGAGCCTTGTTTGTTTTCATCCATCATCACCATCCCTTTGGTCGATCATACGCTTTCACTTGGTTGTTTTACCTTTTTGAGGAATAGTTGCAATGAGTGGTCTTATTAGCCAGCCTCTTCACATAAATCAACATGTTTTGAGAAGTTCCAACATCACTAGAACCAATTGCTACCCTAGAAACCACTCGTTCCTCAAAATGGAGTCCTCTTTAAGCTCTTTTCAGACTCTCTAAACATGAAAAGATTGTTGAGCACTTGTCATTTCTAGCTCATTAATGGATTAGAATCGATATCTACTCAATATAGTTTTACCCCTTCTTCGGGCTGAGATAGATTAACTACAAAAAAGGTACTCGTTGGTCAAACATGATCAATAGGTTCTCTGTTGTATTGTTTTATGCTTTTTCTGGCTTGAGAGACAAATGTATGAAAAATAACTTGTGGAGTTTCCTTTTAGGCCCTTTTCAAACTCTCTAAATGTGAAAAGGACCGAGTTATCTTTGTCATTAAACTTGTTAAAAATATTAAATAGCGACAAACTTGTCCATCTAGGCAAGACCGAGTTTCACCTTCACTAGACTCATTAAAACATCAAATAGCGATGGATTCACCTGAAGGGTGAAATTATACAACAAGAATATGTTATCCTCCTCAAGCTTGATTAAAATAAAGAGGTACTAGTCATAAATGACTGGGGAAAATGGGAAAAAGCTGGGAACATTTTATGGTAGTAGGTCGCACTTGAACATGACACTTTCACCTCATCACCGTGACTATGTGGGTTGGGTCATTCAGCTTGATGGTTATCACACCGTTGGTCTATCATAACATCCATCACTTTGTTTTAGGTCAATGCTACCAATTCACTTCAGTGTCACTGATATGTTCAAGAGAAGTCATTCAGTTCAAAACTTCATCCTTTGCAATACGGTATACCTTCATTTTCATGCCCGCCATTCCTAAACATTGTGTCGTCAGTCAATGTTTCATCTCCAGAATCATTTACCTCGTTTTGTGTCGTTGATGTGGGATACATCAAGGCCCTCCTGCGACGAGTCGCTTCTTGTCAACATCAGCACATCATCCAAGAAGTTGACTTAGAAACACCCCTTAAGTACCTTGAGGCTTGCATACATCAATGGCAGGTTTCTCGCTTCTGGTGATAGGTTGACATCAATGGCCTTCGACCGAAAGACTTCGTATGGTGTTCGACTTCAAGACATTTATTCACACCATGCGAGATGTACTACAGTACTTTGAGGGTCATTATCATTATTGGTGATTCCTCTCGCGTCTGTTAACAGCTTACATCATTGGCTGGTAATCAGACGATGTCTCTCCATGTTCGATCTCGAATCATCTATACACATGGTTAGGCTTGTACATTGAGTGAAAGATTGGACGAGATTGAAGAACACAAATCTAGTTTCATCCATCTGGGCTGCGATATATTAAGGAGTTCTATATCAAATGTACAATTGCCTTACATTCATGGTCATCCACTCATGGATCTACATCTGTAGATGACTATATTTGTACATGTAATGAAAGTTTATAAGATGAGCATGGGTATGCCTTCCCTCAGCAAAATTGTGAGAAAAAATCAAAGTATTATGATATTTGTATTGTAACTGATGCAGGTCACCTTCCAGTTCGAAACCTTCTCTCCAAGTGGTAAAACATCTCACTTGACATGGTTATTTTTGATTTCATGCTTTAGGGGGCAACTGTTACAGGAATATTTGGGCACATCAACCCTGACTTCTAGATTCATATTATTAGGTTCCATCAACCCATAATTCAATTTCTTTCATTCCCTAATGAAGTCAACCTACATCATGCTTACCTCCCAAGAGTTTCATGATACCATTCATCCAAAAAATGTACCTAAGGAGATCATCGGAGGTGGCCTTCTATCTGGCTGCAATGAATGACAGGCACTACACTATCTGGGTGCTATGCATAGCACTTGGCCTTTGTATCACATGCGATGGGTGAGATCCATCAAAATTTTCAAATGAATCCATTGGATTCCTCATCCAATGGATGCTTCTAGATGTTTCTAGAGGGATTGGGCTCGCTTTTGGATGAGGAAGGAGATGAATGAACCTTAATCCACTATCCCTTCCTCCATGGAACCACTTCCCAATTATGGCAAAGCATTCATGAAGGCCATTAATGTCTTAACCTCCTCCATTCAACTATAAATTGATTAGACATTCAAAGGCTGGTCTAGTTAGGAAGGTTGAAACTTCTTAAGCTAAGGAAATGTTTCTTGGATGAGATTGGTAGAGAGAGTAATGTTATCATGTCAAATTGTTGTTTCCATGAGGAGAGAATGGTTTGAAGCTGGAAGGATGACACTGAATCGGACATGCATCTACATGGATTGTAATCTTTCCTTCTATGAATAAAGAGTTCTATGCTTTTTCCCAATCATGTGTTATGTGATGTATATTGTACTTTCGATTCTATAATATGTTTATCTAATAGATCGATATGTATGCTTTGATGGTTTTCTGTCTTGGCTTGTGTGCAAGTACCTTTCAAGGGAGTTAAGTATGGAAGGGGGCAGTGAAAGTGGTCAAAGGAAAGAGGGATCGAGTGAGAGATATAGGTTAGTACTTTTGCTCCTCTTTCTTTTATCTGTTAGCTATAGGAAAAACAATGGAATTACTTTAACTGTTGTTCTATACTTGCTACTAGGTCTACGGGTTAGTCATTCGAAAAGACACTAAATTTTCCCATAACAATCATGGTGTCGTAGAAGCTAGTAAGGAAGCCCTGTGGCTTCGTCAGATACTGTCAGAGTTTTGCTTTCAGCAACAACATCTGACTACACTTTGGTGTGATAATCAAAGTGCCATTCAACTATGCAAAGATCCAGTCCAACATCAGCGCAACAAATACATTGAACTGCACATGCACTTCATCAGAAATCTCATTCACGACCATGTTCTTGAAGTGCAATATTGTTCAACAGATGATCAAGTTGCAGACATCTTTACAAAGGTTCTCACAGAGGCAAATTTTACTAAACTTCGATTTATGGTTGGAGTTCAGGAAGTTGTCACTAAGGGGGGATAGGTTCTAATGCATCCTTCCTTCTCTTACTGTGTCATATTTGTACATCCTTCAATCCTATCCCAAGTTGTTCTTAAGGGGGGATGTTAGGATATCCGACACAGGAAATAGTTAAATATAACTTGGGCTAGTGTAGAGTTAAGTAAAGTGTGTTTCTTTACTATGTACTTTTGTAACTTACAATCTCACGGTCACGATATGTAGTGATCCGACAATTCATTCTCTCCTCGGTATTACCGACACTTGATCCGTGGCTTAACACCCGATTGGTCCATGATCTCTATTTAAAGAGCATGGAGGGTCATTTGTACAGTAACCATTCATGAGAGAAGCTTATGTAAATTTTCATTCTTTTATTAATAAATTGCCTGAAGTGGCCGCGTTGGCTTAGGCTGTGGATTGTTTCCCTCTTTGAGGGTTTTAACCACGTCAACAATACTGGTGTATTGATCTATGATTTGTTTGTGAGTGGTGTCCTTTGGTGTTCTATCTGAGGAACTTACCCTGTAAATTCCTACATTTCCCAGACTTCTTGTGGAAAAAAATTTAGCAACTCCACTTTCATTTCTAGCAGGGATGTACTTTGATGGATTCAAATAATGAAGTTTGGTGTCATTTTTAGCTTCTAAAGCTTGGTTTACTTCATAGGACTCTAAGTTTACTTGGGCTTGGCCATCTTAGGAGCCTTAGAGCCCTCTTGTACAATATCTTTATTTCCTTTGAATGTCTTTTTCACTTAAATATTTTATTTATGCATTTACTATTCATGCTTTTTTTTGTTGTAGGTTACATTGGTTAAATGATTGAAGTGAGTTGTTTTGTAAGTTATTTAAAGATCCAAAAGCATGATTCATCCTTAGAAAAACTTTGAAAATTCATATTCATCATTGAGCTACTTGCATTGGTCTACTAGTTCACAAATCTATAATTTCTGGAAATCCCTTGTAGCAAAATTGTAGTAATTTTATGCTATTTTTTATAACGTGTTAATGAGCTTCATTTGAGTTAATTCCACTTGTATTGGGTCATAAAAACATTCAAGTTAATCACAAAATTTACGCCATATCATTTTCACTTAATTAGGTTAGGCATTTGGTAGGTTAAATAGCTCACTTGTTCTTGAATTTCCAGTTTTTAGAGTAGTAAATTTTTGCTATTTTTTAGCACATTTTAACAGGGGTATTTTGGAGTGATTCCACTTGGAATGGAGTCCTAAGAAATCCTAATTAATAAAAAAAAAATTCCCATCCCATTTTCATTTGATTTACTTGGGCATTCAGTGAATTATCTTGTTCCTATAGCAAAACAAGGCCTCTTGTAGCACCTCCTATAGCACTCTTGTAGCACATGTAAACTTGACCATATTTATTCCAAAAGCTTGCTTTTTTCTCTTAGGCTTGAGCCATGACCCCTAGGTTCTGAATCCGTGATTGAGTAAGACCAAAACACCTCTTAAGCCTTGCCTCTTCTCCATTACAATTCACCTTTTTAGTTTGGATTAGTGGACAAATTCCTGACTTGAAGAACATAATGATGATTTTCATGATTATTTTATGAAGCACTTCATAAAATCCATTGAAAAAATCAATCTTGAATGCAGTGATTGAAGAATGATTTCATTTTGTTTCATACATCTTAATTTATGGTTTCCATTTCCAACGTTTTTGTTTCTATTGCAGACTAGACTAGGCTTCCTTTTGATGTACCATTTACACTTTGCAAATAGGTTAATGTTTACATTTTTGCAAATAGGATTAACATTTAAATTCATGCAAAGTAGAGCAAACTTTCCTTTTTGCAAAAGTAACTAGGATTTCCTCTCTGCAAAAGTAACTAGGATTTCCTCTCTGCAAAAGTAGTTAGGTTTCCATTCTTCAAATAGAGTAACATTTCCATTTCTACAATTAGTTTAGGCTTGATTCCATGATATTCACTTCATTGCATTAGATCAAAGAAAGAAGGACACATTTCATTTTACACATATAGTTTCGACACCTCTCAAGTTTGTACGAATCCCGAGTTGATAATTTAAGTTGGTAAACTTGGGAGTTGGAACATTCTTGTTGCAATACTTAGTCTCATCACTTTTTGGTGTCGTTGACGAGGAGGTGTCAAAGTATGCATTGTTTTCTTCCCTAGTTAATTCATTTATTTTATTTTCTGCAAAAACACACAAAAATTGCATTAGGCATCTCTCATTTCAAAAACAAAAAATTGCATTGCATTAGTGTTTTCATTCAAAAAAATCATAAGAACAAAAAATTCTTCAATACCACACCCCCCACTTGATCACGTGGTGTAGTGAGAGCCACATCACCATCCACTTTTGCAGGTAGAAGAAGAGGAGGTGGTAGAGAAGGTAGAATAAATGGATGGAGATGATGACAATGAAGAAGATACACCTGGATTTCTCATTCAAGATACTGATGTCAGTGTTCATATGAAGAACATCCCTCTATTTTTCCTTCCCAACTTCCATGGTATGAGGTCAGAGGATCAGGAAACCTTTCTCTTTGAATTTGAAATCCTTTGTAGATATTATGGTTACTTACTGGACACTGACAAATTGATATTGTTTATGGAAAAATTCAAGGATAGAGCTCTTAAATGGTTCATGAGTTTAGGGACTAATTCAATAAGGTCATGGAATGATATGTAAAAAATATTTCTTGAAAAATATAAAGTTCATGATCTTAAACAAGAAATATTTAGAATGACTCAAAAAGAAGATGAAAGCCTTGAGGATCTAATAGAGAGGTTCATGTATAATTTAAGAGGGAAAAATTACATCATTTAGGATTTGACACTCTAAAAACCCTCTTACTTAGAACAATTAGAGATGAGAGGATTGATCTCCATGATCTAATGAGTAGAGGCGATGTATACCAATTGTCATTTGAAGAAATTTGTGAAACATGTAAACACATAATTTGCTTGATTACTTTAAATAGAAATTCTTAGAAATCTAAGTGAACAAGTAGAATGTTAAGAATGCAAGATGAGCATAAAGAATATGCTAATATCTGTGTTGTCCATGTAGAATCACATGCTATTAAATATTTCTCATCATTACCAAGGTTGAAGGAAGCTTACCAAGAGGACAACGGAGCAAGTCAATCACCAAAGCAGTTATTATGTAGCTCCAAGAAGACCATGGCAGCCTAGTCAACCTAGTATGATGCAAGAATCTAATTCACAATTTCAAGGTTATGCACATCCATCTCAAAGTAATTGGAACACTCCCTCTCCTTAGAAACCTTCGTCATCTCAACCCCAAAACCAATATTGACAACATGGTTGACAATGACCTTAAGTGAGAAATCCACAATATCCTCCATTCCCAACTCCATTCTATCCCTCCAATCCACCTCCGCCACAACCACAACCCCAACCACATCCATATCAAAGATCCACTCCCACTCAAATACTGTTCAACCATTTACGAACCCAAAAAATCTAGTAACTCAACCCACTTACAATGTTGAGGTACAACATTTCCAAATAACTGCTCTTGATCTAAATGGTATTCATCTTAGCCTAGGAAAAGTATTGCAAAAAATAGATTATCTTGAAGTCATTGAAGGACAACATTTAGAAAAGGAAGATTCAAATGAGGAGACCAAAGAATCATGGGTTGCACTTGATGAAGAGAAAACATCAAAATCAGAGGTTGAGAAAGTTCCTTCATGTTTACCATCGGATCCTTCACGTGTTCAAGAGAACAATAAAAAAGAGAGAGGAAGATTTGAATGTCATGGTAGAAGAGGACACAGAAAGAGATCCAAATGTGCAAGTGGACCAAGGGCATCACAATTATATTGAAATCTAGTTCCAAACAATCACTAAGTTGCATCAATGCACTCTTCTTCAACAATTCCTAATCTCGTATCAGTCAAAGAAGTTGGTCTCTCATGTTATGGTATATGTCAAAGCATATATTTCGATCCTACACATGATTTTATCTGTCATCTTGATGTGCACATGGATCCATTGGAAGTATTCCTACACTTGAAAGAGAAATTATTTTTTCAAGTATAGCAGGATATAAAAAAGAAATTAAAAAAGGGAAAAAGAAAAAATAAGAGAAAAATAATAAAATCTCAGGGGAAAACCTCCTTTGAGGTGCTTGAGATTAGCTCATTGATTTAAAAACTCCATGAGGCAGTCAATGGGTTGGAAAAAAAGAGAAAAAGAAAATATCATAGTTTAAAACCTCCTTTGAGGCACCTATGCAGACGTACTAGTTGGAAACCTCATTGAGGCAACTAGAAGGCCTAAAAAAAATGAAAAAATTAAAAGAAAAAATTATTTGCTCCATGTATATCTCTATGATGAATGCAGACACTCTCCAACCTTTGCAAGCAACAAGAGCAAGTAAGCACTAAAAAGGAAAAAATGATCAAAAACCTAGTCAAAGAAAGTCAAACTTGGGCTTTCTCCTCCTTTTCTCAAATGCTTCAATAGGACCAAGGCCATCTCAATCAATCACCCTTATCCATTTCCAACATCCACCCATCATTTCCAAGTCTTTCCCATTAATTTTCCTCGTTGTCCTAAAACGCTACAGGAAGGTTTTGTTTTGCTACTAGAGGCCAAAATACACAAGGCATAAAATTGTCTTACAATATCTCGAAAACCATGCATCCATTGTCCAAGTTGTTTCACGGGGAGATGCATATGGATGATGGTAACATGATCAAGGAATTTCAACAAATTCCAGTGCACACATTTTGATATTTGGCCTCCATCACCTACAACCATTCTTATTTTTTATTTAGATGCATAAGGATGATGGAAACATGCTCACCAAATTTCAAGTCAATCCAATCTACCATTTAAGAGATATGGATAAAACAATTCTGCTACAGGAGCATTCCAGAATTGCTACAAGAGCGTGATGGGCATCGAAAAAGGGTTAAGGTTTTTTTGTTTTTTCATCTAGGAACAAGAGGATGGGTCCACCATAGCCTCAACATTCATTTTCCACACCACTTGACCTCTTCTCCACTCTCATTTTCATCTTTGTCCACGTAAAGAACCCATTTTCACTGCTTCTGCCATCCCTTCCACCACAGAAAAGGCCTCGAATCCTTGTCAAGCTATTACTCATGAATTATCAACATTTTTAAAGGTGTCGCTTGAAGGAAATAATGTTCCTAGTAGGCTCTATGTGACTGCTACATGAAGACACACAACCTTGTAGCAATCTGCACATCCCCTATCAGAACACAACTAGAGCATCATATTTAGAATTTAGTCATCGTGAGAATTTGAGGATTGCAATTTTGATCCTTCAATAGCCACAAGACCTCATATAAGCAGTTACAGGATTCTTGATCACCTATAAAATAGCAACACTTAATTCCAAAAGCATCTGCACAAAAGACAAAGGACCTACATCATCAAGTTTAAGCCAACAAATAACATAAAATGTTTATATTCTTCTCAAGGAATTGCTGAAGGCGAGGGAGACAAAGCAATGAAATCATAGAAGACACTCAAAAATAGCCTCACCCATGTCCAGATCGTCCATGCAACCATCAAATGATCATTACTAGCAACTTCAGAACCAATAAAGGCAGCTTCAACAGTCATATCAACAACCTCAATATCACCTACAAAAACTCATCAAGGGTAAGCCTCAGGTATGTAATCCCCTAAACCTTTCTTATGAAATTATTTTAGCTTGAAAAACATTGCAAGTGTATGGATGAAAAGTTTTTTTTATAACAAAAATTAGTAGCAGAGAAACCTCGGCCTTATCTAGTAGTTAGCTTCACTTTTCCACCAAGATACCTACACGTGTGGGAGAGGAACAAGACAAAAGTGGAGGACTTTAGAAAGTAGGTTGTAATAATTTAGTTATGATGGAGGACAAGGAGTGTGAAGGGGTAAGTGAGGGCCAACTCATTTAACAAAAAAAATGCTTTGAGTTTATTTTTCATGCAATGAAAAAAGATAAAAATAAAAAATAAAAGGTGGACCCACCACCTCTTGCCATGCAAAGATTAGCTTCTATAGGAAGGGACACATTTGCTACAGGAAGAAAAAAATTGCTACAGGAAGAAAAAAATTGCTACAGGAAGAAAAAAATTGCTACAGGAGGAAAAAAACTGCTACATGAAGAACAAAGTTGCTACAGGAAGGAAAAATTTGCTACATGAAGCTATCATAGTTCTACATGAAGACAAATTTTGTGTAGAATAACCACTAGATTCTTGGAGAGCAATGAAATATTCAAAGGAAATTGCGAGGGTGAAAGAAAAGATGCTACAAATGAAAAAATAATTGCTATAGGATGAAGAAAAAGTGCTACAGGAAGGGACAACAACAACTCAAGAGGAGGGAGAAGGTCCACAATGACACCAAGAGGCCACTCCACAACCTGGTATTGGATCCTATTATAAATTTGTTACAAAAAGAGGTTTAACCCACTAGTGGATGAAAATTGCAAAATCCACGGAGGTAGAGGATGTGGGCCTCATGGAGGAAAAACTGAAAGAAATGAGAAGGGAATTGAATGATTTAAGGCTAAGGTAGTATGCCATGAAAGAGAAACTACAATTAGAAAACAACATGAAAAGGAGGTACAACTTGCCCATGGAAGCCATCCAATGTAGGCAACCATCCCAATCATATTATAATGAGCTAAGGAAGAGAGTTGCATGAAGAACAACATGGGAAGAAGATTGATAGGTCGCTCAGAGGATGAGAAACAATTTTAGTAGGGGGGTATGATGGGCCTCCAAATTAAACACAAATTAAGGCCCATCTAACCTTTCCTAGGCACATAAAGGATATATTAAATCTCTCCTTCTACACTTAATAATGTTTTTTAGCTTTAATATGTTCTTAGGAAGGTTTAAATATAATTGCATATTATGTGCCTAATATTATTTATTTTTGCAAAATATTGAGAGAATATGGAGTAAATTATGAATGAGATAATATAGGGACTTGCTCCATACTACATGATGAACAAATATTGGGTAATAAGTGAACAAAATATCATGAAATTATTAAAAAATTATGGAGCTCCATTGATTGAGAAAATCTGGGAATCTGTTCCCTGTCATTTAACGCAATTTCATAGTGTTGGGAGCCAGGTCCACTTTTTAAGGGATTTTGGAGGGGAATACCGCCTCCTTAAAAGGAGAATGCTTCCTCATCTATTTGCATAAGTACCAATTCGAATTTTCCTCTGGAGCATGTATTTCTTAGTCTTTTTTTGTAGAAAAATTGTTATTTAGCAGCTCCACTTTCATTTCTAGTAGTGATGTACTTGATGGTTCAAATAATGAATTTTGGTGCCATTTTTAGCTTCAAAAGCTTGGTTTTCTTCATAGGACTCTGTGTTTCCTTGGGCTTGGCCATCCCAGGAGCCTCAGAGCCCTCTTGTACAATTTCTTTATTTCGTTTGAATGTATTTTTCACTTGCATCTCTTATTTCTGCATTTGTTATTCATGTTTCTTTTATTGTAGGTTACATTGGTTAAATGATTGAATTGTTTTATAGGTTCTTTACAGATTCACAAGCATGATGCATCCTTAGAGTAACTTTGAAAAGTCATATTCATCATTGAGCTACTTGGATTGGTCTACTGGTTCACAAATTTAGAATTTTTGGAAATCCCTTGTAGCAAAATGGTAGTAATTTCTGCTATTTTTTAGAACATGTTAATGAGTTTCATTTGAGTTGATTCCACTTGTTTAGGCTAGGCATTTGGTAGGTTAACTAGCAACTTTGAATTTCTAGTTTTTAGAGTAGTAATTTTCTGCTATTTTTTAGCATGTGTTAATAGGGGTATTTTGGAGTGATTCCACTTGGAATAGAGTCTTAAGACATCCTATTTAATAACACATTTTTTTCCATCCCATTTGCATTTGATTTACATGGGAATTTGACAAGTTATCTCTCTCCCGTAGAAAAACAGGGCCTCCTGTAGCACGTCATGTAGCATTGCAGTTGGGTCAATGTGTGGACGTCTTCAAAGGTCAAGAACTGGATAATGGGATAGCCCGAAGGTCTGCATAATGTGGCAATGTTTATGTGAAGGCTATGGGAAATACCCAGAAGCCCACATGCCCATAAGGTGTATGCAGTTGCATTTCATAAGAAGTTACGAGCACGTAGTGTTTTAGTTTTCTGTCTTATGAATTTATAAAGGGTTACGGGAATAACGCTTGAATGTGGGCACATGACGTAGTTATTACCAAGAGAATTAGGGCTTCAATTTTGTAAATCTAGAGGGTTAGTGAAAAAATCACTGACATAGGGAAAGGCGCCAATGGAAAAGTGCCAGGGCATGCCCAACCAATATAATTTAGAATTAAGTTTTGTAAGAAGTTATGGGCATGCAAGCCTCTGAGTTCATATTTTATGCTACGACATATAATTAATAGCATGGATGAGTCGACAGCTCTTGGGCATCGAGTGCCATATTGGCCATGGCTGTAGTTTGGATAAGAAAGGTCTGGCCCTTCCACCATATTTCAAGTTTGTGACAACGTGGAGATGAAGGCTTGAATGGGTCGACAATTAAGTAAATGCGCACAATAAGGTTGGTGTCATTGGAGTCAATGGTGAATATAGAAGGCGGGAGGTTGAAACAGAGAGGAACATGATTTACAAAGGTTACATTTGACTCCAGAATAACCATGCTTGAGATTTCTTGCATGCCTCATAGAATTGACTGAAGAGAATAGTTCAGGGATGCCATACCAACAGTTATGGGCTCTTGTGGTGTGTTGCAAATTTAACTGTCAGGTATTAGAAACAATAATAGGATGGAGTTTCATGTTCTTTGTACATGAAAAAGTAAATGACGGTACTCCTTGAATGTGCAGGTAAGACTTAGATTTAATCCTTAGTATGGAGAAACACATAGGTTTTTTATGTGGAATTTTGCATCTACGGATAAACACAACTTCCCTAATGGGTAGCTACACTTAGAACAACAGAATTAAAGAGTTTAAACTTTTTCCTATAGAAGATAAATAAGAGAAGGGACCTAATTACTATATTTCGCTTCCATTTGTCTCCTTTGAATAACTCTCGTCGCTCCTTCTCCAACTGAATCCGCTCTATCAGTACCTGCAATCATAAACAAAGGACAAAAACCAATCAAAGCAAGATATTTACCTACTATAAGCAAATGGAATCGAAATCATTTACACATATAATCATCATACATAAAGACAAGAATATGGGAAAAGGTGTAAACAATTTTATTAAGTAGAAGGAAGAGTTATAACCAAAGAAGTCCAATCGCATGTCACTCATCCAACTTGAGTTCCATCCTTCATCACATCAAAATCTCAACACTCTGACAACATAACAATACTTGCTTATGATCTCAAACCTCAAACCAATAGTATCTCCTTACAATTATTCAAAGTCTAGCACGTGATCACTATGATGAGTGCTTAATTTATAGGGAAATGGAGGTGGTTTTGTCATAAATTGGGCATTGAATGGCTTTCCAATTTGGGAGTTAGTTTCCATGGAGGAAGGGATGAGAGGATATGAGGTTATTTGATTCATTCCCTATCTAATTTCGAGCTCATAGGAGAGGATAATATTGGGAATCTTCTAGAATGATCTAGAATAGAGGAATATTCCCAGAACCCTATGAAGATTTCGCTCAATCTCGCCCAATGCAGGTCAAAGTGGGCCTAGGTCCTCTACAGAGCAAACTTGAATGAGCCTAAGTGCTCTGCAATGCATTTACCCATGACCAAGGCTGTGTGGGTCCCTCAAAAAGTCATTTCAAGATGTCTTCAGGCCAGGAAACTCTCAAGAATGATGGCATTCAATGTGATGGCTTTTCTAGGGCATGTGGCAACTGAATTAGGGTTTGATGAGCCCTAATAGTATTGATCTGAATGTTGGTAGTGATGTGCTGAAATAGACCTGCAACAACTGCCCCCTAAAGCAGGAAGTCGAAAATGATAATGTCGAGTGATATACTTTACGATGTGATGAGGAGGTTCTGAAGCGGATGGTCACCTGCATCAATTACAATACATGATATCATGATATTTTAGATTTTACATGAATCGCTAAGGAAAGGCATACCCATGCTCATCTATAAACTTTTCATTATATGTACATAAATAAGATAGTCGTCTATAGATATAGACCCATTATAGGAGGACCATCTGTGTAAAGACATTGTACATATGATTTAGTACTCTCCTGTAATCGCAACCCGAATGGATGAAACTAGATCCGGGGTCTTCTATCTTGTTCAATCGTTCGCTCAAGTACGAGTCTAACCATGTAAATATGTGATTTGAAGTCGAACATAGGAAGACATTGTCTGATTACCAGCCAATGATGTAAGCTTTTAACATACGCGAGAGAAATCACTGATAATGATAATTATCCTCAAGGTATTGTAGTACAATCTGCATGGTGTGAATAGATGTTTTGATGTCTAACACCATACAAATTCTTTCGGTCGAAGGTCAGTGATGTCAACCTGTCGCCGGGAGTGAGAAACTTGCCATTGATGTCCGCAAGCCTCAAGGTGCTGGAAAGGTGTTTGTAAGTCAACTTGGATAATGTGTTGACATTGACAAGAAGAGACTCGTCGCAGGAGGGCCTTGATGTATCCCACATCAACGACACGAAACGAGTGTAATGATTTTTGGAGATAGAATGTGACTGATGACACAAGGTTCAGGAATGACAGTCATGAAAATGAAGGTTTATGAGTATTGTAAAGAATGAATTTAACTGAGTGACTTCTCTTGAACATGTTGTTGAAACTGAATGAATTGGTAGCATTGACCCAAAACCAAAGTAATGGATGTTATTATAGACCATAGGTATGATAACCATCAAGCAGATAACTCAACCCAAGTAGTCATAGAGATGAAGTGAAAGTGTCATGTTCAAGAGCGACCTGCTACCATAAAGTGGTTTACCCATTTTCCCATTTCCCCAATCATCGCTGACCAATACCTCTTTGTTCTTTATCAAGCTTGAGGAGGATAACATATGCTTGTTGTATAATTCCACCCTTCGGGTGAATCCATCACTATGTGATTTTTTAACGAGTCTAGCGAAGGTGAAACTCAATCTTATCATGATGGACAAGTTTGTCACTATTTGATGTTTTAACAAGTTTAGTGACAATGATAACTCGGTCCTTTTCATGTTTAGAGAGTTTGAAAAGGGACAAAAATAAAACTCCACAAGTTCTTTTTCATAAATTTGTCTCTCAAGTTCGAAAAAGTGTAAAATAATACAGGATAGAAGCTATAAACCATGTTTGATCAATGTATTCCTTTTTCGTAAGTAATCTATCTCAGTTCGGAAAAGGGTTAAACTTATACTGAGTAGATGTTGTTTCCAATTTGTTAACGAGTTGAAAAGGACAAGCACTCAACAATCTTTTCATATTTCGAGAGTCTAAAAAGAGCTTAAAGAGGACTCCATTTAGAGGAACGAGTGGTATCTAGGATAGCAATTGGTTGCGATGTTGTTGTAACTTCTCAAAACATGTTGATTTATGTGAAGAGGCTGGCTAATAAGACCACTCATTGCAACTGTTCCTCAAAAAGGGTAAAACAACCAAGTGAAAGCGTATGATCAACCAAGCAGATAATGACGATGGAAGGAGAAAAACCAAGGCTCATCTGACAGAAGTGGTTGATAGAATGGAAATCACGAGGGTCAAAAAGGAAATAGGTTCATTTTTGCACAAGCTTGAACCATAGGGAACTATTCTTGGATTCAGTTTCATGTTTATACAAGCTTGAAACGAAAAAAAATGCTTGAATTCAGTTTCATGTTTACACAAGCTTGAAACTAAAAACTATGCTTGAATTCAGTTTCATGTTTACACAAGCTTGAAACTAAAAAATATGCTTGAGATTAGTTTACATGTCCCCAACATGATGACTCGATTCTAGGTGCATGCCCCCCAAGCTTCATTGCATTCATCTAAGTAGACTATTCATGGCTATCAGGTGGATGGAATGAAGGTTCATTTTCGAGATCAAGTGAAAGACTCGACTGGGATTTTATGAGATCTAATCAAAGACTTGAATTCGAACTTTGCTCCAGGGGACCTTGTTTCATTTTTTAGTGAGCTTGACACAAGACAAGGAACTCTACTCAAATTCCTTGTTTCATTTTTTAACGATTTTGACACAAGACAAGGAAATATGCTCTAGGACCTGTTTCATTTTTTAATGAGGTTGACACAGTAAAAGAACTATCCTCATATTCCTTGTTTCATTTTTTAACGAGCTTGACACAAGACAAGGAACTATGCTCATGCTTCCTTGTTTCATGTTTTAATGAGCTTGACACAAGATAGGGAACTATGTTCATATTCCTTGTTTCATTTTTTAACAAGGTTGACACAAGACAAGAAACTATGCTTTGAGAACTGTTTCATTTTTTAATTAGGTTGACACAGTAAAAGGACTATCCTCATATTCCTTGTTTCATTTTTTAACAAGCTTGACACAAGACAAGGAACTATTCTCATACCCTTTGTTTCATTTTTTAACGAGGTTGACACAAGACCAGGAAATATCCTCATATACCTTGTTTCATTTTTTAACGAGCTTGACACAAGACAAGGAACTATGCTCACAAGTCCTTGATCATGAACCATAAAAGGTCATGACTTCCAAGAGGTCCTCTTGAGATGGGAGAACAATGCACTGGAAGGGATCTGTCGCAAGGAATCCATTAGAGGGATTTGGTTCCAATGCCCCTAGTACATAATGCACAACATCGCAGAATTGATCATCAGTTGATGTAGGCATGGAATGGGTTGCCACATAATTGACGGTGGCGGGGAAGATACCATTGGGACAAAAGGACCATTTAGGGAATGTGGTTGACTGGAAGCCATATTTGGACTGGGAAATGAAAGCTGGTCAACGGTGACAATTCTGCCTTCATGCAAGAAACACATCACTCGAAAGAGTGTTGAAACAATAGCTCCCATGTCATAAACATAGTTGTGCCCAGGAAGTAAATTGTAATCTAAAGGGTCTGGGACTACCATCACATTGAGATAAACAATTTTTCCTCCCAAAGTAGTAGGCAACTGAGGAAGGATCCCTAATGGTTGACTGGTTCCTCTGTTAAAAGCCAACAGATTCTGGGAAATTGGCACAAGTGGCGGTGAACCAAGTGCTTGCCAAGCAGTGGAGGAATAGATGCACCTTCATCTATAATAGTGCCAGGTACAATCATATTACAAACCTGTACTATGATCTAGAAAGGCACATAAGAAGGAAGATGACATCCTGCTAGTTGATTCCAATCAAAGGAAGTGACCAGACTACTTAGAGGGGGTACCATAAGAACAAGAGAATTACCCCCTTGAGTTACGAGAATGGGAGGATTTTCCGCCCGTCTTGATGGAATAGGAGATTTGCCTCCAAGCTCATCGGAATCTGAAGAAACAAAAAGAACCTGAGTGGTATCATACTCACTCTCTATGGGAAAGTTACGATTCACTGAAGGTGAAATCGGGTCAACTATTTCCTCGACCTGTGATTGGTCAGGTATAGACTCATGGGATTCACATTCAGAGGGAGTGGGTTTGATTGACAATCGATTTGGGTCAGTCACTTCATCAACTAGTGAAGGATTAAGGGAGAGTCTCCTCTAACCAGATGGAAGTCGTTGCGGAGAAGCGGGACTATTATCCAACACTTTTTGGGCTTCATCCAGATAGGGACAAAGGTGAATGGGGTGATTTCCTTCACATAACCTACAAGGAAACTTGACTTTACCCTTCTTTCCAAGAACTTTACTACCACTAGTTGATGGTGTGTCACTAGCACGATCTCTAGAAGTTGATGGCACAAGATGATGTGAACGAGAATGCCATTCTTCTAATATTTGAGGAATACCAGAACAATTTCGAAGAAGAAGGTCTCTCGTATAGAGTTTGCAAGGATATCGAAGTTTGTGAGGCTTATCAGACAGTTTCTCATCAGAAGTTGCATTTGAAGCAATGGTTGCTTGGTTGCCCCCCTGCTGAATTTGCTTCTTCTTCTTCTTAGCCACCTAATTACTAGTGCTAATACTTTCACCAAGCGAAGAGGAATAAGGGGAGGGAGAAACAACTGAAGAAGAAGGAAAAGGGTCAACTTTAGGATCAATTGGAGGTTGATTTTGTCCGGTTGTAGGAATATTCAGCTGCGGGGCCAAGGAGGTTGAGAAAAACCATACTGGAAATCCGATGGTAAGTCTCGAAAGGGAAAATGTAGCCATATAAGGAGCACCAATATTTTCAAAAGGAGGAAAATGACTAGGATTCCCATCAAAAGGAATTCCTTGATCGGTGGACTCCAGAGTAGTTTCCATATGTTTCAACCTAAGATCAACTGAGTGACATGGAGGATGTTATTCATGGTCAATTAAATTATTTGAATAAAAATAACATAACAAAACAAAAGAGGATAATCTAGGCAAAAGGATTACCAAGCAACTATGAACTGCAATATACTGCCTCAATAAACCAAGGACTCTACGCGTGTAGGAAATCTCCCAAAATGTTATGTTTGGTGTATCATAGTGTACAAGGTGGCCAACTTGGTTACCTAAGGATGGATAACAACCTAATCTAGTCCTACCATATATACCCAAAAGTACATGTAGGCCTAATCCGTGTTAGTGTTGTCTAATGCGAAACTGCACTGTGAGAGCATTCCTTTATACTTTTCGTACTATAACACTGCCCTATATACCTGAAGGTACATGGATGAGCTATGATATACTTATGTACATGGAATGAGGTATCACACTCGGAATGTATCAGAGACAATTAACGACAGTTTCTATGTTTACACGCCGGAACACGTCTCTAGCCTAGACCTCTAAATGTTATGCGTTAAGTTACAATGCTCCATTAGGTTAATTGAGATTAATTTTAAGTTGATATTGCTTAAGAATTTGCCTTTCAAGTTCACCACGTGATGTTTTCTAAAATTCCTAGAATGAAACTAATATGATAAACATTATTTTTATTCAATTTGAACAATGAAAACCATAGCTAATAGGGATAGACCAATCAAATTCTTTTAATCAAAGAACATAGAGCACATCTAATGCAATTTCCCCAAACTATTCCTACAAGCACACACAAACATTTTAATACACGATGGATGTATTTATTTTCAATTCCCTTAATGTTTAGATGAACAAAAGGAAACTAAATGCATAAGCAAATCAATCGATTTTATGACAGTTTCTTTTTCAAAGAAATGGAGACTTTACGACACTTCCTTCTCAAAAAAGACTAATCGATTATAAGCTAAATTTGACAATGAATTGATAATGACAAAGAAAAATCTTAAGAAACACTAAACAATCAAGGTCAAAGTAGGGCTAGGAGAAGAGATACAAATTGATTTTAGAACTGTAGAAACATTGATCTTTAAACAAACAGCTTCAGAAGCAAAATTGGAAAAATCCAAGCCAAAGATAAGTTTTTAAGCTTAAGGAGGATCAACGCAGGTCAGAGTGGGAGTAACTACGCTACAGATCATTGTCTCTAAGCCAAGGGTGCTCTACAGAGCACTGTCCCCTGACCAAGCCTGTGCTGGTGTTAGAGAGGCCAATCAAAAGACATCTAACCTCAAATTTTTGACCAAAAACACTTCAAAAAGAATGAAATAAGATCAATGAAAGCAAGTAAAGTCTACTAGGGTGTACTATGATGAGGATAAACTACCTAGAACAATGGTTGCTCCCTTGTGGAGTTGCCAATTTGTTATGTGGAATTTTGCATCTACGGATAAACACAACTTCCCTAAGTGGGTAGCTACACTTATAACAACATAATTAAAGAGTTTAACCCTTTTCCTATAGAAGATAAATAAGACAATGGACCTACTTGTTATCTTTCACTTCCCTTTGTCTCCTTTGAATAGCCCTCGTTGCTCCTTCTCAAACTGAATTCTCTCGATCAGTACCTATAATCATAAACAGAGGAAAAAAACAATCAAAGCAAGAGATCTATCTACTATAAGCAAATGGAATCGAAAAACTTTACACATAAAGACAAGAATATGGGAAAAGGTGTAAACAAATTTATTAAGTAGAAGGAAGAGTTACAACCAAATAAGTCTGATCCCATGTCACTCATCCAGCTTGATTTCCATCCTTCATCACACCAAAAGCACAACACTTTCGCAACATAACAATACTTGCTTATGATCTCAAACCTCAAACCAACAATATCTCCTTACAATTCTTCAAAGTCCAACCCCTTATCACTATGATGAGTGCTCAATTTATAGGGAAATGGAGGTGGTTTTGTCATATATTGGGCATTGAATGGCCTTCCAATTCGGGAGTTAGTTTCCATGGAGTAAGGGATGAGAGGATAGGAGGTTATTTGATTCATTCCCTATCCAATTTAGAGCTCATATGAGAGGATAAGAGATGGGAATCTTCTAGAATGATCTAGAATAGAGGAATATTTCCAGAACCCTATGAAGATTTCGTTCAATCTTTCCCAACGCATGTCAAAGTAGGCCTAGGTGCTCTGCAGAGTAGGTTTGAATGGGCCTAAGTTCTATGCAGCACATTTACCCCTAACCAAGGTTGCGCTGGTCCCTCAAGGAGTCATTTCAGGATATCTTTAGGCCAGGAAACTCTCAGGAATGATGGCATTGAATGTGATGACTTTTCTAGGGAATATATAAACTGAATTAGGGTTTGATCAGCCCTAATAGTACTGACCTGAATGTTGGGAATGATGTGCCCAAATAGACCTGTAACAAGGTTCCTATTATGATGTTTAATGTAGCTGTAATGTTTAGGAAATTCGATGTAACAATAGCATGAAGAGCCATGATGAGTATACTCTCAGGTAGTGTGTAATTGACAACAATGATAACATCGTTCCCTGTGCAATAGAGGAACAAAACCCAGGATTGTAGTTGTGCAAAATGGGGAAGCAACATTATTATGAGAGAGTTGAGTGGAGATCTCTATGTGGGTGAGCGTTGCTAAGAAGAGGCCAAGCGTGTCTGGGCTGCAGAGAGAGAGGTTGAGAATTCCTAAATTGAAGAGAGAGGGCTAAGTGTGCCTAGTGTTGGTTAATATTTGGGCTGACCCAGGTTCAATCTATACTGTGCACCAAAAAAACCCTTAATCACTAGTCCTTTTGGCATGACCTGCAAGGAGATCACAGTCTCACCCGAAGTGACTATGGGAGGATGCAGAAACAGGTTTCTGCAGCCTTGAAGGATGATGAACTGTGGTGTTTTATATTTTATTTTTCTCTTAGCATTCATAAATTACTTTGTCGCATTCATTTAATCACATAAACATATCATATAAACCTATAATCATCACTACATTGTAATAAACTACTACTCTAAAATAGATAATAAGCATATATACACATGAAGACACCAATTTTACCATGGTTCATCCCGACGTGGGACTACACCCACAAGAACTATTGCTTATAATAATAATTCTGACCCACAAGAACTATTGCTTATAATAATAATTCTTGTACAACAAACAGTTCTTGACCTGCGCACTAAGTTGTAGGTTGTCTACGCACTCAGCTACAGACTCAGGCCTCTGCACACTTAGTTGCAGAGCCTCGCCTTCTCTCCAAACCATAGATCACAACAATAAAACCATTCAATTCAAGATGTGATGTAATGTCTCTCTTCTTTATTATTGATCCTTATATATACTATTACACCAAGGGATATATCATAAAAAATACCATGGTCCATATACCATGGACTCCCTAAAAAAATCTACGATGGTCCGAAAACCATTAATCTTTTACAACATTACATGTCTTTTACAAAAAGGAGGGGCTTCGACACACTCTGACACCTTTATACCACACGATATGTTCCAACTGCTTCGTTGCGCGGTCCACTTCACGCTCCACTGTGTTTGTGTCGGTATCTTCATCCCTCCATCAGTGATCAAAATTCTCTTTTGCATGCATATTAGGTGTCCCATTCGATTAGCTACATTCCATTAGGTCATGGATCAACTGATGGTAGTGGTTCATGTCAATTTCCTTCATGACATTCACCTGCTGGCCTGTTTTCACATGTTTTAGGTCATTTACTGTCATTTTGTTTCATTTCATTTACAAAAGTCAGTTTGAGGGTTTTAGTCTCACTAGGTCTAGGGTTTGCTATCATGGTAATCCAAAACTCAATAAAAGGTCAGCGGGCACATGAGGAGGTTTTATAATTTCATAGAATCATAAATTCGCTGATGATATGCCCAATAAATGGTTTTTACCTCAAAACTTTGTTTTGAGGTGAAAACATAGTTTTTTATTTTATGTACAAATTTCATGTAATTTAAAGTGTTTCTATATGTAATAAGTTCAGAAAGCTGCTCTTGGTCACCTTGCCAAACTCCAGCCACTGCAAAAAACAAAAGCACTAATGCATCAATCCACCAATTGATCAAGAAAAGTCACACTTCAAATGAAAAACAAAGTTTTTGAGCAAAAGTGACTAGGACATTATAAAAGTGGGTTTCAAATGAGGAAAAATTAAAAGTGCATCCATATATAAAGTGAAATTATGCTAGTCATCTGTTTCATTGTGCAAAACATCCTTGAAGAGCTCAAATCGCGATTTGGAGGAAAATCGAACAAAAGAAGGTGAAAACCCAGTTTTTGTAGTAAATCTGCTTGGTGCTGCGCATCAGACCGGTGCTGCACATTAGCCAGTTTCAGCTAGTGTTAAACTAAAAAGGCGCTGCACATCGAGGGTGTTGCACATTGGGCCCAGTGTGCTGCGCATTGACTAGGGAGGTTCCAAAATCATTCCAAATCACCTAAAACTCTCTCAAACGCTGCATTTCTCTCCTACAAGTAAGTTCTCATTGATATTGAGTTGAATTTGGTCTTCTACATGTTTTCTTCATGAGTTTTGAATCTTGAAAATCAAACCCTAGCTTGGCTTCATAAATTTCCATTTCATTGCAAAAATTTCACTCCATAACAAAATCAACATATTTTCCCCTTTTCCATATTTCATTGCCCTAAATCAATCCATTAATTCCATTTTCCCTATCCCACTCCCCTAAGAAAACTCATGGCCTTCATCAAACCCTAAGTCCCTCTCAAAACCCTAATTTCCTAAAGCTGTCCCTTCATTCCCCAACTCCATTCCACATTTGTAAAATCTATTCATACTCATCTCCTTGTCCTCACCCATTATCATTTTCCACCATATCATCATCACATCACATCCCTAAGACAAGCACCATGACAAGAAGCAGTGAATCAAGTTATGAAGAAGAAACACTTAGTGACATCTCAAGGGAAAGAAATGTATAGCCCATGAGACCTCACAAGGGTGGAAAAATTATTAGGGAGGAACCTATTAGCATGACTAAACTCCTTTCTTGCCCTCTTGCTACCACATGTTTTAGATATCAGTCTTGTTTCGAGTTTTGTGAGATGGTTGAGAGGGTTAATGTTGGACACCTAATCCTAAAGGGTTAGCGTGGAAGCCGAATGGACAAAGCAGTCCAAGGGACCTTGGGATGTGAATCCCAACGGTCACCATATTGTACTATAAATGTACATCTTTTGTGAATAAAAATTGTATCGCATGCTTTATCTTTCCTGATTGTTCTCCCTCACCATGTGTGTTTAACATGGTATCAGAGCCATGATGAGTGGCCTGTTTCCCTGAGCAACTGATCTGAGTTGCCTTGAATAATGCTGGCCGAGTCTTCATTATGTGAAGAACCCCTGTCTGCCTGCCTGAAGCTCCATACCTAAATTCTGAACGAAACCCTGCCTCTGCCACACCTGCACTGCACCTCATTATTACTGAAACGGTGCTGACAAAATCGTTTGAAGAAGAAACGCTCCCTGCCTGAAGAAGAAACGCTCTCTGACACCCCTGAAGATGCAGGTTCAGGAGGTATGACAACTAACAAGCCTGGGCAGCATATATTCACAGTTGGATCGAAATAAGTATATTATTTAATAGTTGTATATCAAATTTCCGTCGTTTAGAATTCAAATATTCATTCGCGTCATATTCATTTGGCACAAGTGGACTTTTACCTCTTGCTTTTAATCGAGTGGCCAATTCTTCAGAACCTTGGCTTTGTGTAATGGACGAAATGGAAATACTGTGAAAAATCTTGTTGTCGGGAAGGCATTTGAGCTCCCTTTGGTTGCATTGATGAGCTCTCTCAATTCAATTCTGATGCCACTACGATGTTGTATGCATAACTCATGGCTTTGCTTCCAAGCTGACCTGCTTGACGCTCAAGCTATGGAAAATACGGATGGATTCTTGTAACTAATTTTTAGATCATTCTCAAAACTCTTGATGACATTTATCTGCTTAATACCATTTTATGGTGTTTAATACCATTGCCATGTTGTTTAAAGAGAAAATACTTATTTTTACAATTGAAGAGGTTCATTTCTAGATTTTAATGGTCACTGAACTGTGGTGCCGTGCATAAATGTCTGAGAGAATGGGTTTATTGTAGTTGCTCAGCCGCAAATTTGTCTCACGCTGGTTGCTAGTTAATCCCTATGGGGTCAACTTCTCGCCTATTTTCCATCAGGACATTACTGAATATTGATCCTTTATGGTAATCAAGTATCAAGGTTCATTGCGAAAATTATGGGTTTGTTTAGGCACTGTTGGGATCCGTCTGGAGATCAAAAAACGATCCGTGGATCCAGATCCAGTTAGTTGCAGGTCGTGTAACTTAGCATTAGAGCGTCGAGTCTCCTCAGATCCGAATAAGAAAATTCTCTCTTTTATTAGGGATTGGAAATATTTAAAATCACTATTCAAGATGGACAGGTGAGCTGATCCTAACTAAATCCTTACGAATATGTCATTTGATTTTTGAAGAAACATCGCTTTTAGTGGTGCAGATTGTTGCCTTACCTTGTACCAATAATGGTTGGACGTAATCTAACATGAAAAAGTTATACATAGAGTGTGTGATGTGGGCAAAATGTCCCTGGGCTCAATAAGGAGCGTGGAGTGTGTTGATATGAGCAAGTGTCCCTCGTCAATTATACAGGGTTATTGGTTGAAAGAGTTCATTTAGACATTTTCCAATTGAACTGGAATTCCAGTGCTACAACAGCCAAGGCCGTTGGGATTTTGTGTTGGTTCAAACTTCAGAGTCAGCCCTGGGAGGGTGCATCCGCCGCAGCAGCACCACCCACCTGCATAAGTGCACATCGCCACTAGAGTCAGAAAAAGCCACGCCCCCTAATGATTGTTTCCTCGTTCAAGAAAAAGATATTAGATTCAACTCGGCAAGGAACAACCTATTACGAGCTGCTCAGCCATTGAAATGATAAGTCCTGTGGTTATATACAAGCTGTTGATAACTTGTGAGATTTCCAGAAATTGAAGGATTAGAGTACAATATTATTTTTCTCCGTTTTCAATTCCTGGCTTTCCACTGTCCATGGATTGATGTCTGCCATAAGCTGGACGCAGTAGAAAGGAGCCTACCCAATTCCATATGAAGCGCAATTTCTTTGAACAACACGAAAGTATTACTGCGGGAGCTGACGAATTGTTTCACGAATTTGGTGTCCATTGGTCATCGGTTTCCACGTTGATTGAGTTGCAGACTCGAACTGCTTCGTCTATTGTGGTGATAGCAGAGACTGCTGGAGTCTGCATTCACAGTAAATATCTCGTCCCTCGAGCCAGAAGACGTTTCCACAGAGAAAACGCATGCGTGATAACCTTGTGAGAGATGATGTGCATTGTGTGCTAAGAGGAGAAAATAATATTTTTCAGTGGCTATAGCAGACCAATTTAGAACTCTAGAATTCTTTCAGAGATCAATATCAATTGTGGATTAAACTTGTGTGCAAGAATGGAAGCTTTGATTGAAGGAAATATTGTAGAGATTTGACCTATCTTTCATAGAGACGTCTCTGATGCAAGTGTCAATACCAAGTGAGAATTTTTTGGGTTGTCGTGATGACTGTCTGTGTCCGCTTAGCTTTCTCTAATCAGTTACTCAGACTTTCAAAGGCGCAAGACGAGAGGCAAACTTATTTGTTGTAGCTGTGTCCAATTGCGTTTTCATGTTGCAAAGCCCTCTCTCGGAACCCTTACAATTTACACTTTACAGCATTATAATTACAAAGCCAAGAAGTATTCCAGAACTCGCCTTCAAGTTGGATCCACTGCCCGAGTTAAATCTAGGAGAAAACCAGCTGATCAACTGTCCAAGTGAAATCTTGGAGGAAACAATTATGAAGATGATTTTATAATTCAAACGATGGAATTCTTTTTGGATTTATATATATAAAGAAGAGAAGGTTCTCACATTGTATACAGAATCGATCAGCACGCTGAGAAAAAATTAGCAAGTAGAGTAGTAACAAGAGGAAGGTGGCATCTCATAATAAAATAAGGTTTTTGATTATTTTCAGGATGATGGATGGTTGCTAGTTTATACATTTTCAGTTTTCAGGCAGTTTACAGTCTTGTTTGCAGCACTTTGATTTTCATACTTGGCATACTTTCAGACCCTTTTTACATAGTATCGTTACAGCAGGTTGATTTTGTTGACAGTGTTACATTTTGGACCTTTTTACAGCATTATATGCTATAAGCTGAGATCATGGATAGAATGGGTATTGTATTAGAATTATTGAATACTCTAATACACTCTACCATGGACGATACAGTTATGATTGATAAAGCCATTGTTGCAGACATTCAAATCTGTTTGAAAAATGTACAAGAAAACATTGAATTTTTGCAGTTGGAATCTCAGCTTCAGCAAGAAGAATTAAAACAAAGAAGTCATTCTGAACCTGTTTTTGTTCAGAACATTGAGACAACCACCCATCAGCAGCAAGTTAATAATGCAGCAGTTGTAAATGCAGATGCAGAAACTCAGTCTGCACTTCCCAAGCCCATCATCAGACCTTGGGAACAGCTTGTCCACAACAAGCACAGAACCGGTCTCGGATATGACAAGGACTTGTCCTTTCATATTCCAGACTACTCAAAACCCATTCAGTTTCAGAGTGCTGGTTTCATTAATGACAGTTCACCTGCTCCTCATGATAGCTTAGCGTCAGCTGTTCCAGACTCTGCCCCTCTTCCACAGCAGCAACAACAACAACAGATCGTGAAATGCCAACACTGTGATCGAGTTGGCCATCTGAAAG
>APFE031323373.1:0-14805 GCA_000404065.3 Pinus taeda | reverse complement strand
AATATGGTTATTTATTCTGAAGGACCAAGTTGTGGAGGCCAGAGTATTTTATTTTAAATATCTTTTTGCATATTTAATATATTTTTTTTTCTCGGTTTTGACCTCCCAAAAACTGTGTTGCTGAATAAGGATCTTGTGAGTTTTTGCCGAATTCCAAATAATTGAGCCATTGGGTAGCTCCGTGATTCTGACTAGCTCCTCTCTGGGACAATTCCCAACATATTTGGCAGTCCATAGGGTAGTCCAAGGGGTGGGCGAGCCTGAGATCCATCTCCACCAGATGCGAGCTCCCATAACCGCATTGCTTAAAGTGGGATCCCTCAACCCTATGCATATTTAATATATTAAATATAAATATAGATTTATTTTAATTTTAAATTTATCAAATAATAGTCATCTAGTTTTTAAGATTGATTTTTTTTTTATATAAAATATTATATTTTTTCTTTTTTTAGATGAGTGGTGATGATTGTTTTCTTTGCCGCATTAGTATTCTTGATTTAGTCCTTTTGTGATTTTTTTTATTGTATTGAATAAAAATATCTAGTATCTTTTTTGTCTTATCTTCAATGGTGCTTTTTCTTTGTTTACCAAATATCAATTTATCATTTGAATTGATTTAGAATCATTCAACAGGGGCAACTCAACAGAATTTATAAATATATTTTAATTTATTAATATTACAAGGATTTGATATAATTTTTTTTTTTTCTCGGTAAAAGACTATGCTATTTCTATTAACTGGTAAATATAAAATTACAATAGGGGGTAGCTACAGAAGCCTGCTCATCACATATGTTACAAAAATTCCCCATAGTAGAAGAGCTGGGGATTTCATCCGAGCTTACAACCAGATAGACTGAACAAACTGCCAAATTCATTGGCCTTACAGAGAAACAGAGAAAGAGAGTGCTGAGAATACTGAGAAACTGGGAGAGAGAGTACTGAGACCAAGACAATTGCATGCGCCGCGGCTGGAAATTCTCAAAAACGAGCCAACACCCAAAGCAGGCTTCCAAAAAACCAAAAGGAGCAAACACAAGTGCCAACGGTTCAGCTGTCCTCTTCCCCCTGTGTCTCTTCATCTTGCTGACACGCGTCATCGTGGCTGAGCCCCTCTTTGTCATGCTCCATGTTGCCTTCCTGGTCTTTGTCGGTGTTTCCAGCATCGGGGTCCAGGAAAAGGTTGATGCAGTCACTCAGGGGAGGAACTGGAGAAGGCGAGTCGACCTGTATTACTGGAACATCCTCCTTCATTGCAGCCATGGCTAATTGGTCAGAGGAATGGTCACTGCTGTTGGGAGAATTAGGGTCTATGCAGGAAATTGGAGGGACCTGGTTGATTTCCTCCGTCATAAGGATGGTTATCTGGGCAGAAATCAAGGGGCGGTTCAGGTTGCTCTGAAATTTGAAGTGGGTGGATTGGAAGGTGCTGTTGGGTATCGGATGGCGGGTGGGGTTAGAAGCAGGGGAATCCTCAGGGGGAGAAGTGAGGTTGATGGTGGTGAGCAGAGGAGTGGATTGAGGGCGCGCAGCGTGTCGCTTGCTGCTGCCAGGCTTATCCCCGGAGCGAGAGCGCTTCCCAGATTTTTTCATGGTGCCAATAAGGACCGTGATGTTCAACGAGGCAGAGTGGAAACCAGAGTTGCTCCTCAGAGCATGCAAAGACCCCGAACCGAGTTGTGAAACCGAACAGAATACAAGGGATACACTGAACCGAGAAACAGAGCCAGAAAAACTAAAATTGCCGTGGATGAAGCACTTACCCCAAACTGATAACGGAATTCCAAAGCGTGGAGCACCGGAGGAGTTGAAGGGCTGCCAATTCGAGCCAGAACCAGCTCGAATTTCCCCTCTGAGGTGGGGCTCCCTGTCGACGTCACCCACCGAACTCACCACAAACCGAACAGAGTATTCTTCAGTCGAAGGCATAATGAAAAATTTACTGAATTGTTGCCTGTAAATACCGCTCCACAGACCGCGTCGGGCTTCGCTCGCCATTAATGGCGCTGTCCTGCACCATGCCAAGGTCATAATGATCTTCGTCCCGCCTCCAAACTGTTTCTGGGGCTCCACGCTGCGCAGCAGGTGGCGGCCTCATGCGTCTTAAGTGCGCATGAATGCCATTTAGGGCAGTATTAACACCCGGATCCGGGATCTCTTCTGCAGGCTCAGGTTGCTCCTGTTGCACGAGATTGTGGAAATCTTTCAATTGGGAGTCTTGAAGGATTGATGCGGGATCTCCAGTTATTAAAGGTCTGTTACAGTCCACCCCCACATTGGCAAGGAGATCCGCGATTTTGTTTCCATCTCTTTTGATGTGAGCAAAAGTGATTGCCCTGTTGTTGTTGACCCAATTCTCCATATGCATCAATCTCTGAGCCAATCTCCAGCTGTTACAGATTTTGGAGGAGGAGGAGCCCTGGAGGAGCTTCGTGGCCATGTGTATGAGAATTTGGGAGTCTCCCTCCACAATGAGCGGGAAAAGCTGTTGAGCCTGAGCAATTAGCAGTCCTTGCCAGAGACCTTCTAATTCAGCCGAATTGTTAGTATCCCAGCAATGGTAACCCAGAAAGATTGTGATACTGTTTCCCGTATGATCTCTAATTAATCCACCAAAACCTGAGTGACTCGGATTACCCTTGGAGGCCCCGTCAAAATTTATTTTGAACATATCTTTTGGGGGCGAAGTCCATTTCCCTGGAGGTGGCTCAATGTAGGTTCTGGTGCCTGTGGATATCTGATCTTGCTTTCTTTGAAATTCCCAATTATTCCAGATTGATTGTTCCTGAGGGAGAGTTGGGAAATCATCTTGGTACCAAGTTTTTAGGGAGATGGTTTCTTTAATATTGTTTTTTATGATTAACCATATCTCTTCCCGGGATTTGAATTGGCTTTTGAATATTCTGCCATTTCTCTCTTTCCAGATGGTCCAGGTGACAAAGCCAGGAATGAGCTTCCATATGTAATTTAGAATCTTGCTTTGATAAGGGTGAGGGTCCCAGTTGCTTATGGTAGCCGTTATGTCCCCACTCGCCCCTGTCTCTTTCAGACTGCGAAATTGAATTATTTGCCATATGTTATATGCAAGAGGGCAATGATACCACAGGTGTTCAATGGTTTCTTCTTCTTTTTTGCAGTTGAAACATATGGAGGGGCCTGTGAAATTCCTTTTTCTCAGGTTGTCCCAGGTTAGGACCCTTTTGTGGCATAGGAGCCAAAGGAAGGTGGAGATTTTCGGCCATATGGAGGAATCCCAGATCTTGTTCCAGATCTTGTCAGGCCTGGAGTGGTCTTTTATTAGAAGATTGTATGCCTCTTTTGTGGAGTACGTTCCTTTTTCTTCGTAACCCCACCTGAGTATATCTTTTCCTTCTGAGCTTTGAATTTTTCTTTTTTCTAATTCGGTGTCCAGATTTTGCTGATCTTGTTCGGATCCAGTGGGTATGATCTGAGAGGCCTTGTGCCAAATTCTGATGGCGTGTTGAGCCGTAGTATTCCAATGGCTTCCAACATTTGTGGGGGGAGGGGGATCCCTGTCCCCATGCGCCATATTCGTGAAGATTTCACTTAGCTTGGGCATCTGTTGCCAGGAGTCATCCCAGAAGCGAGCTTGGTTCCCGCTTTTGACCTCCCAAAAACTGTGTTGCTGAATAAGGATCCTGTGAGTTTTTGCCGAATTCCAAATAATTGAGCCATTGGGTAGCTCCGTGATTCTGACTAGCTCCTCTCTGGGACAATTCCCAACATATTTGGCAGTCCATAGGGTAGTCCAAGGGGTGGTCGAGCCTGAGATCCATCTCCACCAGATGCGAGCTCCCATAACCGCATTGCTTAAAGTGGGATCCCTCAACCCTATGCCACCTCCTTTTTTGGGCAGACAAGCTGTCTCCCATTTGACTAAGGCCCATTTACGGAGAATCCCCTTGCTGCCCCAAAGGAAGGCTCTTTGGATGGATTTTAGCTCATTAAAAACCCATTTGGGGGCAGACAGGATGGAGAACAGGTAGAGGGGCATGGCCTGGAGGATAGCTTTAATCAGGATTAGACGGCTTGCCATGTTAAGGGATCTATGGGTCCAAGAAGACAATCTGGTTTCCAGCTTTTCAAGGAGGGAGTTCCAGGCAGCATGCTTCAGGCGGGAAGCCATAAGGGGGGCTCCCAGGTAAGTGGAAGGAAGCTTGGCCAGGGAGAATTGAAGGATTCATTGGATGGCAGATTGAATAGCAGAGGGGGTGTTAAAAAAGAAGATTTGGGACTTGGACAGGTTGATAGATGTGCCAGAGGCCTCTGAGAAATTCGCTAAAAGGGTTTTGAGCTGCCTGGCTTCTTGGACAGAAGGATGCCCATAGAGCATAGTATCATCTACAAATTGCTGATGGGTAGCAGCTGGGGTATTGTGGATGGCTATGCCTCTAAGGCGATTCAAATGCTGAGCCTGCTTGATGCTACGACCAAGTCCTTCCGCAGCAATGATGAAAAGGAAAGGGGATAGGGGGTCCGCTTGCCTAATGCCGCGGGAGGGACGAAAGGTTTCAGAGGGTATGCCATTGATTAGAACCGAAAAGAAAGATGAAGTGAGGAGGCTCATAATCCAGCGAACCCAAGCAGAATTGAAGCCAAAAGCCAGTAAGATCTTTTCCATATAATTCCAACTGAGGTTGTCAAAAGCTTTTGAGAGATCTAGTTTGAGAAGCATACCTGGTTTCTTGGAGGTCTTCAGGGAGTGGATGATTTCATGCGTAAGGATGATCCCATCCGTAATCTGCCTTCCTTCCACATAGCCTGATTGTTCCAGCGAGATGATCAGGGGTAGCAAGAGCTTAAGCCTGGTGGCGATGATTTTTGAGATGATTTTGTAGATGATGTTACAGAGAGAAATTGGTCTGAATTTGTCCAGTTTGCACGGCTTCTCAACCTTAGGAATCAGGGCTAGAAAAGTGGCATTTATACCTGGGAACATCCATCGAAGTATACGTGATTCTTCCACTACTTGCAAGACTTCCTGCTTTATGAGATCCCAGAAATGGTGGAAAAAGTTTGACGTGAAGCCATCCGGACCTGGTGCTTTGCCTGCTTTGAGTTGCTTAACTGTGGAGTCCACTTCCTGGAGATCAATAGGCTTGAGAAGCATTTGATTGTGTTGATCGGTTATTAATTTGGGAATATTGCTGGTGATGTTGCGAATTGCTTGGGACCGATCGATGCTTGGTTCTTTGTGCACTTTCTTGAAGTGGTTGAGAAGTTCAGCCTCGATCTCTTCGTGCTTCTCCAGTTTCTCTCCCTGCTCATTTTGAATGTGAGTAATATTGTTGTGCATTCTGCGTTGTATTGTGGTGTTGTGGAAGAATCTGGTGTTTTTCTCACCTTCTTGGAGCCACCGTATTCTTGATTTTTGCTTCCATAACACTTCTTCCTGTTTTTCTTTTTCTATTAACTGTTTCTCAAGAGTTTTTTCTTGATCCGCCAGATCATTGGATCTGCCCTGGGTGATGATTTTTTATTGTAGCTGTCTCATTTCCTGTTCAATGTTCGCCTTCCCATGATGAATATTGCCAAAGATGGTTCTATTCCAGAACTTAATTTTACCTTTGAGGTGCTTGAGCTTTTGTTGAAATTGGAACATTTTGGATCCGGGAGGGGGATGGTAGCTAAGCCATTCATTGCTAACAAATTGGTGGAAGTCGGGATGGGAGAGCCAGAAGGCTTCAAAGCGAAAAGGCCTGCGAGTATTGTTTCCCGGTCGGGACCAGTGGAGAGAGATGGGCCAGTGGTCTGAGCCAGTGAAGGGCAAGATAGATGTAGCAAAATCTCCTCCAAGATGGATGGCATTATCTGAGAGAAGAAATCTATCTAGCTTAGAAGTAATATACAGGTTGCCAGCTTATTTGTTGTCCCATGTGAAGGCGCCATTGTTGAAAGGAAGATCAATGAGCCAATTATTTTGTATAAAGTCCAGCAGGAGAGTTCCATCCCGTGAAGATTTACCTCTGCCTCCTCTTCGTTCATCCATTCTGGTGATCATGTTGAAATCTCCTCCAGCAATCCAGAGAGGGAGAGATCTGTTCTGATTGAGAGTCGAAATGGAGTCTAGAATCCTCTCTTTTTGCCGAGTGTCTTGTGGGAAATAAACATTAGTGAGTAGTCCATATTGATTAGTTCCTAGTATGTGAAAAGTTGCTTGAAGAAAACTCCTGTGCGCATGGAAATTGGTGAGCTCCACTGCTCTTGAATCCCATATAATTGCAATTCCTCCGGAGGCTCCATTTGCATCGACTGCTATATTGTAGCTTCCGGGCCAAAATTTCTGAGCTAGCTTATCCAGCATTGCAGTATCACATTTTGTTTCTTGCAAGAAGATAACCTGAGGGTTTTCTTGCTTTATCATGTTTTTGAGTAAACGGGTTTTCCTGGGGCCGTTCATCCCTCTAATATTCCAGGAGATTAACTTCATTGCGAAATATTAATGTCCGGACTGAAGTACTTCGTCAACTTGGCATATCTGCCTGAGTCTACTAAGGTCTACCCTACCATGATTGTTCTTTGGAGGAAAGTTTTCCTACCTCTCTTTTTTATGTCCTTGGAAATGAGATGTCGGTCCCAAGGGCTGCCGGTTTGGATTCCCAATGATTTTTGCCTTTGAGCTCTTGATAAAACTTCTTCTAGGTTTTTTAGTTGTCCTGTTGGAATATTATCAAAGTTGTTCGTTGTGCACGCCTGTTCCAGTCCTGGGAGGTCCAGCTCCCCTATATCTATTGATTCTTTTTCGTCATCCATAAAGCTCGAATAGTCTTGATCTTCCATGGGTTCTTCCTCTGTGCCAGTGCCTAAGAGTGGCTTCTCCATCGGTTTATCCTCTTGGTCCATTGAGGTTGATGCTTCTTTTCCTTTGGTTTCTGATTGAACCCTGGTGGAATCCAATTTTTGTTGTTGATATATTTCTCTGGTGTTGTTCCTGGTTGCTTCGTTTGAGTTTCCGTGTGATCTGCTAGGGCTTCGAATTTATTGTTGGTTGATGGCTTTGACTTACTGGGTGGCGCAACAGTAGGCTTCGGTGCTGGTTTCTTGTTTGCCCTTCGGCGGCGAGTTACCTTGATGAAGTCAGCCCCTTCAGAGCCTTCTTGGTCCACAGCAGGGGAGGGTTTCTGATTTAGAGGGCAATCTCTGAATAAGTTCCCTAAACCATGACATCTTCAGCAGCAGAAGGGCACATGTTCGTAATCAATCATTTGTAGCCAACTCTTGTCAAAGTGAGAGAGATTTATCGCATCTGGTAGAGGCTTATTGAGATTTATGTAAACACACAGTCTAGCATAAGAAGTATATGTACCTGTTTTTGTTTCTTCGGCTTCTTTGAAAAAGTCGCCTAGCGTGTTTCCTATGGCTTTTAGGGAGTCTTCTATCCAGAATTCGTTGGGAAGAGAGTACAAGCGAATCCAAACCGGAGCCCAACTGAGATCTACCATGTCTGGGTTGAATCGTTCTACCCAGCCTTTGAGAAATAGACCAGCAGCGTTGAAGAAATAGGGGCCGTCGTCCATGACTCTGTTTCTGTCCTCCAAACAGTTGAATATAGCTGTGAAGAAGCCTTTCGCTCCTAGCTGTAGGGTGATGTGCCCCTTGGGGTGCCATTTTGCTTGTATCCAGCTTCGCAGGGCGCGTTCAGTCGGCCACATCCCGATAAACTTCCCTATGAGGGCATGGTCAGACATAAATTGTATTCTTTCTTCAATGAGATGTCCTCGCAGTTCGACCCTAGGTCGAATCGCTGCAACTAGTTTGCAGGTTTCCAAATGAATTTCTTTTGTCTTGTCTTCTTCCTGATTGGTGTTTTCTTTGTCCAACTGGTTCTCTGGAAAAACATTGTCGTTTTGTGGGGGAGGTTCGCTGCCTCCCCCCGGCTGATGCTCCATACGGTGCGTACCTGCTGAAAACAATGCGGAATCTAGTGCCTCTCTGGGCTACTTACTAGATCCGTAAGAGCAGACCTACCTGGTCTGCAGTGGCAGAGGGACAGAGCCTGCCAGAGTCGCAGAATTTCAAACCCTAGCTGCCGCCATCGCCAGAGCTCCCTTCTCCAATCCTTCTAACTCACTCAATTAATAAATAATATTAATTAGTATTAATATAGTAATTTAATTAGGATTAGTTAATGATAATTAAAATTGATAAATTAAATTAACTAATATAGATATTAATATATTAATAATATTAATATATTAAATTGGTTAGTATTAATATATTGATTAATTAATATTAATATCTTAATTTAATTAATATTAATAAATTAAAATTGAATGATAATTGAAAGCTTATGGTTAAAAAAAATTTAATGATAATAAAATAAATGAATCAATTGATTGTTATAATTTTTAATTAATAAATGCAATTATTAATAATAAATTAATAAATATTATTAATAATAATATATTAAATCAATTAATATATTGATAGTAATATATTAATTAATATATTAGAATTTCAAATAATAATTAATAGTAATTATATTTAATTAATTAATATTTAGAAATTCAAATAAATTAATTATATTATTATTATATCAATTAAATTAAATTATTAATAATGAAAATGATATTATTGATATACTATACTAAATTAATTAATATATTATTAATTAAATTAGTTAATACTAATAACTATTAATATATAAAATTAATTTTTAATATTAAACTTCAAATTGATTTAATAAATAATCAGTTTAAATTAATTAATTAATATTAATATATTAAAATAATTGATTTATTTATTAATCTTTTTATTTATTTGTTTATTTATTTTTATTTTTATAATTATTATTTATTTAATGATAAGGGAGGAGGATAAGTTATACCTGGGACGTGTTGGCGATCCTGATTTCCCTGATTAAGGGGAGCCAGCTCCTGCTAATCTCCAAGCCATTGTCTCTGTTCAGATTATGCGGGTGCTTGATAATTTCAAGAGCTTCTCTGATCTTTCGTCTATGTTGTTGCTCTTCCCTTGCGATAATTGAGGCGCTTTCCAAGCAGATATGGTGTTTTGTTTTTGAGTGCTCTGCCAAGGCTGAAGTACGAGACCTTTCATTCTTAATATCAGCGCCGTGCTCCTTGAGCCTCGTCTGTAGGGAGCGACCTGTTTCACCAATGTAGCTTTTTCCACATGAACAATCTATTTTGTAGACTCCTTTAAGCTGATGTTTGTCAATATCATCTTTTACAGACCTCATACCTTGTCTGATCGTTCCCGGTGCTGATAAATGTGTGATAATATTTTTCTTCTTTAGGATTTTTGCAATTTTGTCGATAACTCCATGGATATAGGGTAGAAAGACCTTACCATACTGAGGTTGGTCTTGGGCCTTAGGTTCATGAGACCGCAACCTTCTCTCAGCTTTCTCTATGGCTCTTTTAATTTCCTGCTCCTTGTAGCCTATACTTTTAAAATTTGCGACTAAATGATTCTTTTCTTCATTAAGATGCTTCAGAAATTCGAAGGGCTCTGATAGCAAGAGTGTTTAGAACCCAAAACGTTTAGGCTGGGTGATGGTGGGAATCCGCATGGAGGTAACTTTCAGTGTGGGTTGCCTTCCTAAATACCTTATGCCCTAGAGAACCATCCTCTTTTCTGATGATGAGAACATCTAAAAATGGGATGCTCATGTTTTCTTCAAGTTCCATGGTGAATTTTATTTCTGGAGAGATAGAATTTAGGTGCATGAAAAACCTGTCCAATTCTACTTTGCCATGAGTCCATTTTATATTGGTATCATCGACAAATCGCTTCCACCAGGCCGGTTGTAAGGGGTATGATTCAAGAGATTTCTTTTCAAAGTATTCCATGTAAAGTTTGGCCACGATTGGTGAAAGGGGTGATCCCATGGCCAAAATATGCATACTGTGGGTTCTCCGGTTACTGATCCTAAAGATACAAACCACAGATCTCTTAAGTACATTTTATTTGTTTAATTTTCTTATAAATTTTAATATTTTATTTATAGAAATTGAAGCTTACTCCAATTTTTTGTTTTCTCCGGCATGATCCAGCGTACCATAAATTTAAAATAGCCGAAATTAAAACGTGATGATGATTTAGCCGGCATACCCATTATGAGAATGTGTAATCCGAAAAATAAGGGATGAAAGTCCATAAAGATTCATACCGGAATCAGTGTTGTGGTTCTGGTACAAACGATATGCATTCTCTGGTTTGCTTTTGTTAATTAATATATCAACAATATCATTTTTTCTTTGTTTTAAATATAATAGTGAAGTTAAATTTATTTTTTATTAAGTATCATAAGTTACAGAGATAATAGTTCAAATTTGTTTTTGAAGGTGCTCTTATTTTTAAATATCATAAAGTTATGATTTCAATATTATATATTATATATATAATATATATATATATTAATATATATATAATTATATATATATATAAGATATATATTATATATATATATAATTAAATCTTACAAAATAATATAATGGTGCAATTTATATGATTAATCTAATCTCGATTTTTTATTATTTGGACCTGTATTTCCTAGCTTATGTGGTGATTAAATTTTATGAATGAAAGCTAATATCCAAAATAATATACTTTAGGTTATACTTTCCTCGCAGGATAATTGTAACCAAATTTTACGAGTAAAAATTGTAAACAAGGTGGGGCTATTTTTCTCAAACAAATTAGTACTTTGCTATTTTTGGAAGAGAGCAATAAGAGTGGAGGTATTTTTAACAAGGAGTATAATTACAACATTATGTTATGAATTTAATTACAATTTAGTTATTAATGTATGTGGGTTTTATTTTCACATTGGTAACCTTTAGTTGTAGACTGTGGTGTTTGAAGTTGAATTATTAATATTTTTTTAAGTTAATTTTTTTTTTCTTGTATACTAGTTGAAATATTAATATATTCTTTTGGATATAAATCATTTTGTCAATTTTCTTTTCATAGGAAATGAAAATCAATAGCTTTTAATTTTACTTATCTTAATAATTTGGTTCATTTAAGAAATAAATAAATATTTTGTTACATCAAATTTTCTTAATTGTAAATGCGTGAATTTATTTTCCATTTAAAAATATATGCATCCATGTTATAGAATAGCTAATGCAACCGCAAATTTACACAAACATGTCTCAATTTGAAGCTTACATTTAGTCATACATGAGGCATTGGGTATGAAATTTTTCTTAGGGAGAATATTTGAACAAACCATGATATACATGACGAAGGCGGATTTAAACAAACATGGAAGAATTTTGAAACTTGATAGTGGATATTATAACAAAGGTCATTTTCAGGAGCTCTAAAAGGTATGATCACATTGGATTAAGAAATGAATCCATAATAATAATAATAAGAAAGGAACAATTGGATGAAATAAATTATGTGATTAAAGGAATAGTAATAACATTTCCAAGTGTAATTACCAGAGGTGGAAAATAAACCATGATGATTCAAGGTGAGAAATCAAGGATAATTTGATGATATTTTCATCTTTGAAACTAGTATACATGAAGCATTAGGAAATTAAGACTATTGGAGAAAATAAAAATATATCATGAAACATCATCAATATGTGGATTCAAGGTGATTCTAATCTTAAGTCATAATTAATAATTATTTGGTTGACCTTGATCTAAGGATGTTAATTCTCAAGAAGAGAAAAAGGTAAAATAATATATTGGTTGACTTGAAGAAAATAGTTTCCTTGATCTTTGATTAGTTTCTACATTTGCTCAGTAGTAACTAGCATAAGGAAGTTGTGTTTATATGGATAATTAATGCACTAAATAATGTAAATATTGTGCTATTGCATTTGTTTTATTTTATGGTCCACATTATTAACAATAAAAAGGAAAACTCATGAGATGTAATTAAAAGTATGAAATAATTGGTAAGAAAGAAGTAAGATCAACGTTTATTATGCTCTTTATAACAAGTCAATTTTCATAAATAACATAGGAAAATATTGAAATTTCGTTAGTAGATGTGTCATTGATGAGTTATGTAATTGGATAAGTCAAAGTATAATAGCTTAATTAGCTCTAAATGTTGAAACTTGCAAATAAATAGACTATATTAGAATTGTAGCATACAAATTGTGTGATGAACTAATTAGGAGTGCTTACTTAGCTAAGAAAAATACTTTTATGGAGCATCTAAATCATGTTTTATTGTATATATAAATCATACACTATGATTTCATTTAAGACTCAAGATGATGAGGCTCATGTGAGATTTAACGACGTACTTAGATGATTATACCTATGGTGTAAATGGTCAACTTCCTAGTTGAAAGAAGTGGAAATGATTATTGAAAAACTAATTGATATCTTGATGAAAACATAACACTAATAACACTGATGAGATAACATAGATCCTAGATAGATGTTGAATAATCTTAATTCATAGTTGAAGGTTTATAAAGTAAATGAAATTCATTTTTCTGATGAATCATGATAAGAATGCTTATAGAGTTTTATTCTATGTTTGATAAGTATTGAGATGTTTCTCATGTTTCATGATATAATGGCATGAGGGTGATCATGCACATGTGGTTCATATTTATATAGTTGTTACAATACTGATGATGTGTCCTTATGATGATTATGATATGCATAATGTGGCATAGGAATTATAATGCTATAATATGAGGTTTATTGACATGTGGTTCATTTATTATGTGAATTCATGATATGTCTTTGATGAAAATATGTTGATGTTATAAGTTATGATGGTATTTCATGAGGTGAAGCATGTGATAGTTGCATAGAAATTTATGACATGCATAAGCATGCAGTTCGTTATTATTCATAATTAACAATGATGAATGTTACATGATGACATGCAAGACTTGACATGTGGATTATTTTCTATGATACTATGATGGTATAACTAATGCATTGGTTTCATGTTGAGGTGTTATGATTGACAGGACTGCACAAATGGGCCGAGAGGGCCAGTTTATTTGATGATCTCGTGTGATCCCATATGCATGAGGGAGAATAAGTAACACCATATGGGCTGGGGGAAAACTCAATCAACACTACATATGTTAGTGGTTCCTTTGCCTTTTGTATAGCTCTTGATGGATAGCTCTAGAAGAGCTATGGGACCATCTTGAGGAGGCCAAGTGCCTGATGTTCTAGGCTACGTGCATGTTATTGGATTGGGATGTCGAAGTCTAGAAGAGATTTAAAGGACTTCGATGCCTGGGGCTGTGCGCCTTAGTAGTTGTGGAGGGAGTGGGCCAACCTTGCGAGATGCCTGGGGTCATTGAGTACCGGACTAGATGCTTGCCTTGGGGCAGATAAGGTCTGAGTCAGGCGCGAGCCTTGAGGCCAGCCTTGGGCTAGGATACAGACCGGGTCAAGCTTAACCTGGTGTCGAAAGTGGGAAAAAGGACAGAGATTCCTTGAGATTTCCTGGGGTGTTGGGGACTTTCGATGCCTGTTGGTTATACTAGTTCAGCAGAGGGTGTTGGCAACATGAAGAAAATAAAACAATAAATAATAAATAATAAAAATAATAAATAATGCAAAATAAATAATAATAATATATAATAAATAAATAATAAATCACTTAATAATAATAATAAAATAAATCATAAATGTTAAATAATAAATGATATTTAAGAATAATACAAGAAAATAATAAAAATAATAAAAATAAAATAGTAATAACTATACAAAGCTTTTGAATAAGAATTAATAGAATAAAACAAGAAAATAATAAAAAAATCAGTAAAGCTATCAAAAAGAAGAAAATAAAACAAGAAAGCTAAAAATCAAAAGAAAAGTAAAGAAATAAAACAAGAAAGCTAAACATCAGAGTTGCATGTAGACACATGGAGTGTGTGCATGTGGTTCCCCTTCTTATGTTGTTCTATTTAATAGATGGTGAGGAACATGAGAGGCATTCTTGCACTCCATCTTTCCAAGATTCTATCTTTCATTCTCTTGGGAGAATAGTGTTCTAAGACTTAGGAGTCACTAGTAGTAGTACGTTGATTGAGGGCTCGGGGGTGGCCAGTTGTAGCAAATCCTTGCGCAATTGAGCCTATGGTTGGGTGGAGAGTCGTCCCCAAAACCTTGTTGCGGTAACCCTACTTTTACCACAGGTAAGCACTCTTCATAGTTTGAATTTAGTTAATTAATTATATTTTATTTGGCTAGGTAAGTGCCACTCTGATTTAAATTTAATGTTAATAAGTTAATTAGATATTGATTTTGGGCTGTTACAGAAATAGGGTTACAAAATAGTAAAACATAAAACATAAAACAAACAAACAATATAGTAATAACATGAATTAATAATTATAATGATTAGTATGATAGTCTTACAAAATAGTGTTATAATACAGTAAAACATAAAACATAAAAAAAACACAATATAGTAATAACATGAATTAAATAATTATAATTATTAGTATGATAATCTTACAAAATAGTGTTAAAAAATAGTAAAACATAAAACATAAATATTGTTACAATATAGTAAAACATTAAACATAAATAGTGTTATGAAATAGTGTTATAATATAGTAAAACATAAAACAAACAAACAATATAGTAATAACATGAACTAAAATTATTAATATAATACTAACATGAATCAAATAATGGTAATGATTAGTATAACCGCGTTACAAAATAGTAAACAAAAAACATAAAACAAAAAAACAATATAGTAAGAACATGAATTAAAACAAAATAGTGTTACAATATAGTAAAACATAAAACATAAAACAAACAAACAACATAGTAATAACATGAATTAAATAAAGATAATGAT
>APFE031323362.1:3202-26178 GCA_000404065.3 Pinus taeda | reverse complement strand
ATAAGTTTTATATGGAAAACACTGTAAAAAAAAAATTGCATTTCCTGCATTTTCATGATAGCTATTATCAAGTTAGATAATAGGAATTACAAGGATTGAGAAATAATGCAAAATCATGATAATGTTATGGAATTCAATTAGATAGATTTATTTCTGATAGACTATTACAAAAAAATTTGACACTGTTTTGGTTATGGTTAAATAAATTTCTATTCTAGAGATAAATACAGAGAAATTTTAACCGTAATTAAAAACCTGTTAATTTCAATATCAAGCTTTCCTACAATTATCTAAGGCTACCTAAACTTTAAATTTAATATGCTTCATAAAATTCAAGTTTCAATATCAAGCCTTCCTACAATTATCTAAGGCTACCTAAACTTTAAATTTAATATGCTTCATAAAATTCAAGTTTCAATACCTCCACCTATTAAACCCACAGCCACTTGAAATACTAAACTAATACATGCTTGCCTTCCCTTTGGTTAAGCCAAATTGAATTTGGTTGGTAAGCTATTGCCAATCTTTTTAGCTGTAGTTATAGCTTCAAATGGAATCCGAAGTAGATCCAGTTGTCCTTAGATGATGTAATTGCTATTTTTTATTTTATTTTATTTGTTTATAGACAAATAAATAGCAATTTGTTTATGTTTACCAAAATGAATTTGGTTGGTAAGGTATTGCCAAATCTTTAGCTTTAGTTATAGCTTCAAATGGAATCCGAAGTAGATCAACTTGTCCTTAAACGAAGTAATTGCAATTTTTTTTTTTAATATTTTGTTTTATTTGTTTATCAACAAATAAATAGAAATTTGTTTATATTTACAAAATTGCCACTTTAATAATAGTTCTCAAATTATGTATCATCGAAATATTCTCAATTTTCTATGAAAATTCAAGGGAATGTTATATTTTAACTTCATAAAAAATGCCTTGTTTTTGGCAATGATAGGAACATTATAATTACGCATCTCTTACCGTGTCTTCTTTGGAGTAAGACAAATTGTGTTTTTCAAACTGTGTGAATATAGTTCATTAATTTAAAATGATGTTAATTTTATTTATTTTTTATATATTTGAATATGTATAAGATGTACACTTTCAATTGTTTTTGTTATTGGGTAAATTTAACGATTTTTGTTTTTTTATAAGATTGTAATTTTTTTATTAAATTATATTCAAATTTTTATAATGCAATTTTTTATTGGGTAAATTATATTTTTGAATGTATAAATAAATTTAGTTCTTCAATACTAATTTTTGTTTTAGTGAGACTGTAAATTTTAGTCAAATTATTTATAGTATAGTATCATTTATAAAATACATTGTTCTTTAATCATATAAGTTTAAATTTAGAACATTGATAATGCATATTGCTGATAATCATTCTCACTCCTAATATCTATAATTTGGCTTAACACTTATCATTTTCTTGCGGATTGACACACGGTTCGCTCGCTTGTGCAGAGCCTAACCCCACAGTTTACAGAGAACAAAAACAATCATTGTAATTTTTCTTTCGTGGGTGACTGGCAACCTTTAGTGAATTGCCTTCACCTCTGCAATTTTTTTCCATATAGTTCAGATTGTTTTAATAATCAGTATTAGTAGGGCAATTACTTAGCCTTTACTTTAAAATTTTTACATTTCACACATAGCTTAATTAAGGGGAAAAGTAAGTGGCCATAATCCACACATTTTTTCAATTTGTTTTGCTATTTTACCAAGTCACATAGCTTAATTAGCAAAGGAGTAAGTGGCCAATAATTCACTCATATTTTTTACTAACCAAAGCATCTTTACTTCATTAGCATTGGGACTAGGAACTGGTGTTATTAAAGAAAGGGAGTAGCCCCTACTTCCCTTGCGTCTTTTAGACGATCCTGGGCTTGCATCTGAAATCTTTCTCAAAGCACTCAGTTTTTCATCTCCCTTTTTAGGCTCACATAGTGTAATAGGAAGGAAGTAAGTGTCCCATCAACCACACATTATTTTATTTGCAGGTAAGGAACAAACATAATGTAGTGTAAGTAGACAAATTTGAAAAGGATCATCGAATATCCACATGACTACGAACTTTGTATGTTCACTCTGTCACTTACACACACATTTCACTACACACATTAAGCTACTCTAAACTTTGAACAAAGGGAATCAAGTGTAAAAACCTTTTGTACTTAGTTTATTTAAGCTTAATTTTTCACACCATAAGTGAAGGAAGACACGTAAAAGCAATCATAACTTGAACAAACTAAATTTCCCCACACGGGCCACAAAATAATTTATAGTTTAGGTTAGGACTATTGGGGGTAGGCATCCAATAGGCCGCCATGGTCATGTTACATTTTGAAACATAGAAGTTGTCTTTTAGGGTGCTTCAAATCCTTCAATCAGTCCACGGAAAAGACAACCCAGGCAGCACAGAGACCCGATTCAGAGGGGGTTCGGCTTAGGCTCAGTGCGTGCGGTCCTATATGGGGCTACCCAACCTATATAGTGCTCGGTACTGATAACCGATTACCAAGAAGCTAAAGACTCGACTGCCTCCGTGTGATGAAGGTATCCTATTGGCCAAATTTTAGGGCATCTTTCCCTATAGGTGGAGGTGTGGGAAGCACTAAAGCCTCATTCAATACCTTGGTTGATTCTTTGCGTTGCTGGAAGCGTCACCAGTTCTTTCGGGACGTAGCCCCAGTACTCGTCATTGTTTGGCTGCTGGAAGTGTCACCAGTTCTTTCGGGACATAGCCCCAGTACCCGTCATTTTTTGGCTGCTGGAAGCGTCACCAGTTCTTTCGGGACGTAGCCCCAGTACCCGTCACAAAAGGTATCTCCGCAAGGCCCAGTTACTTATAGAGTGGAAAGGACGAATAGGTCTTCATAGGACCTTTTATCATACGCAAAAGAAACTAAAATATTTTCCTTGTTTGATTGATCACATAGCTTAACTTAAAGGGAAAGTAACACTTTATTTTTCATTTTGCTTTATGTATGTAATTTCTTTTTATACACATTCCTCTCCTCACCACAAAAGTGACACACATTCCATCTTAAGAATACATAAATACTTTACTTTTTCATATTAAGAATAACAAGACAATGCTACACAAAACATTCCAATTCTTCTTTCACCTGAATATACATTAAAATAAATTCTACAAATAAAAATTGAAATGAAACAATTTTTTTAACTAATTTAAAATGAATTATTGGATAATTTGTTATTTATTTTGATATTTTTTGGGTAGAAAAATTGGAGGAATTATCTTTTGTGACATATTTTATGATATGTCTTAATTTTGAGATTTAGAATTTAAAGCCCTCTAAAGTTATTTTGGGATATGAAATGAGTGAAAGCTTTGTGAGCATATCTCTCTGCCTCTTGATGTCGCTTTACACACCAATTCTAGCTTTCAAACAATGTGAAAATCACCTCAATCAAATTTCATATGCAGAAGCTATGCCTCCCACAAGTTCAGCTAACTTGTTCATATGGTGGTACCAAGTGGACGCTGCATCAACGCCATTACTTAGATATGTGGAGTTATTCATGAGTGGACATTCAAGAAGATCCTAAAAGGTACAAAACCGTAACACTAATAGTGACTTGAAAAATGTCAAAACCCTAACCCTTAAATAGTTTCCAAGCTATGTTAAATACTACGTCACTAGGAAGAGAAGGGGTTCCATCTTTTTAGGAATGTATTAAAACATAGTTGAGCACAACATCTAGGAGTGGGATTTGAGATCAAAACAAAGGAGAAAGATAATTTGCAACAACCATATAGACAACAATGTCATAGGCAACTCGATAATCAATACCCCTTTCTTTGTATTTGTATTTCCATAATTAAATAAAAAAGAGTAGAGTATAAGCCTCAACTTCTAATTAGGTTTTCTTTTATATGATATCCCCTGAGTTATATCTTGTATTAAATTATATGATTTTTATATTCACTTACATTTTTTTCTTTTATGGGTTTCAATATTTATATGTATTTAACACTAACGAGGTGTTGAGACATGTGAAAACCTTAATCTGAAATCATTATCAAGCTATGTTAAACACTAGGTCACTAGAAAGAGGGGGTTCCATCTTTCTAGCATTGTATTGTCTCGTGGTAGAGTAGAGCATCTAAGAGTTAGATTTAAGAGCATAACATAAGAACCATTTAGAATACAATGTCAAAAAAACTCTGTAATAAATACTCATTTTTTTGTATGTAAAGTTTCATAATTAAATAAAATATAATAGAATATAAGTCTGCTCTTTAATTAGATTTCTCTGATATCATATTTTATAAATTACATCTTTTATTAAATCATATAACTAATATTTCCATCTACTTATTATTTTTTTAAATTATTTTCAAATATTTGAATAATAAAATAATAAACAAAATTAAAATTCAAAAAATAAATTAAATAATAAAAATTCAAAAATGACAATGTAAGCTATAATAAATTACTTCGGGTGAATATCTACAATAATATATATATATTGTTTCACAATAACTTAAACCTAATATTAGTTTTTGAAAAATTCACTCTCAACTTTCAATACCATGACATCTCATGGTGAAGACCTCTCCAATCTACTTATGTAAAAAACGAAAAAATGAGGGGTATTATTAGACTCGAGATCATTATCATCTATAACCACATACCTTGAGATCTGGTAAAGGACTCTCCATAATCTACTTAATTAAAAAAAAGGGGTGTTATTAGGCTAAATAAGCCTCTAACTTAAGCTTCTAATAAAGCAAAGATGTGGGGTGCATCAGCTTATGTTAAGTTGGTTCATTGTTTAATATTAAGTATGTAAGCTAGGGTGAGCAATGATATTATGGGGACAACTAACTTAAATTCTTTTTTTTGCTGAAGCAAGATTCGTACCTTCTATTCATTAGAAACAAAGAAACAAATTACATATAATACAACTACTCAAAGAGACCTGAGGGACATAGAGTCAACTATCCACTCAGGGCTTGGGTACCAAGTCTGGGCCACAGGCCCACAAATTTAAGTGTGAGACCTTCAAAATACAAATAATCTTGATACGAACAACCTTGACCATTGATCCACATAAAGAAATCCAACGGAAGAGCATAATATCGCACCAAACAAGTGGACCAGACGTTAGTGTGCGATGGAGGGTGGTTTTCCAAACCATCTCTCTGCCACGTGTAGGATGTTGGATGGGATCGCTGCAAAATCGCTAAAATCGTTTCCCACTTTAGAGCGATGCAAACATCCAAAAACCACCAAGGAAGCGATTTTACTCTACGAGGCCCAAAAATGTAAAGATTCTGGTTGCCGGTAAAACAAGGATTCCTTCCATGCTTGCTCAACTTTCTTGCCTGAACCTAGATCCCACAAAAGAAGAGAGGCTCTCCATTAATTAAAGAACTATGGTATCCGCTGCGCTCACACCAATGAATAGTGATGTTCATCTGACTGACTCTAGGTATTTTAGCGGCCAGCCTGTGATTTCCATAGAAACAACTGTTGTATTTTATTGAGTTCTTCTGGTGGTAACGAATCTACTCCTCCCGTGGTTCCCTGTATCAAAAACCCTTCCAGATTTAGGTTTTCTTTATCAAGAATTTCTTGTAGTTCATGACCCTCCAGGTCCATCTCATTTTGGGTCATTTCCTGATCCATCTCCACCTCTGCATCACTCATTATGGCTTCCTTCTGATAATCGATGTCCTGTGTGTTTTCCCGGTTTTCTTCAGATTCCTTGTCCGCATGACTTCCTTCCATTGCTTGATCTTATTTTGAGATCTCTTTATATTCCTCAAGCACTTGGAATTTGTTCTGACTGATTTGTTGGCCTTCATCTTGATGTTGTTTTGGTCCTCTTTTGCTGCCCTTTCCACGATTCACCACTTTTTGAAATCTGTATGTTTCCTTCATTGTGTTATTTTTTCTCTTGCTTACTACTTTACTGAGTGGAAAATCTCTGAAACGGTGTCCATGTTCATGACATCTGCGACATCTGAACGGAATGTGCTCATAATCTACTGTTTGCACCCATTCTTCATCAAAAACTTCCATGCTCACCTCATTCGGTAGAGCTCCCGATAAATCCATTTCCACACATATTTCCATCGCAAGTCGCCCCTTGACAATAACATGGTGGCCCCACCTCCAGAAAGAATTCATATGTCATCCATGGTTAGTCTAAACTTGTCATAGATATTTAAGCTTATTAATATCTTACTTAACGTACAATGTCATCTAAGATCCCCTGAATATTACTTAATCCCAAAGTGGTTTACGTGAAAAGTATAAAATATTTACTTAAAAATGAGACTTCCATGCTTAGTACGCTATGCATTGATCAAGACCATAATATTTACTCAAACTAAATTATTTTCAATGCAATTTGTACAGGTATTTTAAGAATGAATAAGTGGGGGAAGATTAACGAGTTAGAAGTTGAAGACCCGGAAGATATGATACAATTTTCAGCAGAAGACTTAACATGGACAGAGATTGGGGGGGACCAAGTTGCGGTGATTCCATATTGTCGACTTGATGATTTCATAAGTGGAGAGGAATCAAATGAAAGTTCACCCACTCAATTTCTTCTTAGGAAACATCGAAGTAGAGGAATAGAGGATATTACACACACCAATTACTCAACATACCTGGAGTACAGTGTGTGAGTCTCTATATGCATTTTCAAGATACGTATAATTTTTTCAATATGCATAAATATTATATCTAATTTGTAGTAATTTTTTTACGTACAGTTATTAGTGTTCATATGGTCCACATTCAACAAGGATAATTAGGAGTGCATCATCGGATCCAAAACAAACCGCAATCGACATGAAAGTATTAAATTTGGTTGCCAATGTCACTTATTTGTGCGACGACTTCAAATGAGACCAGATGATGCTGTAATAATATATACTGCATGTAGACATGTTGATAAATCCAATGTTATTTGTCATGGGACAGATGCTATCAGTAGGCCCATGAGATTCAATTATGCACCACATTTAAGTTGGGATATGCGATCTAGTGTCCAACATTTCGTTAAAAGAGGTTTTAATGTTACAATGGTATGGGACAAGTTCTTCTCTGATGTAGGATGGATCTGGTGAGTTATACACAGGGATACCTCGAGATACATACATGACAAAAAAAGATATAAGTAACATTTACAATGATATCATAAGGCTAGAGTATGCTAAATATCAAAGTGATCCAAAGAGTGTAGAGTGTTGGTATAAGGAAAACCGAGAGAGTCTTTTCTTCTACCAAAAACAAGATCTTGTTGAAAATATCCCTTTTATCATAGGCATACAAACAAAGTGTATGTGTTCAATGATGCTGAAATACTCTCACAATAATATTATCTCAATGGATTCAACCTTTAGTACAAATAAGTACGGGGTGAGTACATATTTATCCTAAATCCGATTCATTTATTTAACCTCATATTAATGCATGTATCTTATATAAATATAATTATGCACATTTTTTGTAATGCAGTATCAACTTTACACCTTAATGGTTTTCAACGAACATCACAATGGGGTTCCAATAGCTTGGGTGATATCATCACGCAATACTATAGCTTATCTTTCTAAATGGATGTTGGTCTTACTTGCAATTGGAAACAAAGAGCGACCAGATTGGCATGTTCTTGCCTTCATCACAGATGATGCTACTGCTGAAATTGAAGCATTGAGGTGATGTGTTTATTATTTTTACAAGAGGTATAAAAAATAATGTTAATGTATAATCTTACTAAAAATTATGTTATTGCAAGTCTTCGATCAAGTGCAAAGTATTATTATGTGTGTGGCATGTTCGTCGTGCATGGTTGAAAAATGTTGGAAACAAGGTCCAAGGGAGAGAAAACCAAATAAGCATTTTTTGTGGTTTAGGAGAAATCATGCACATGTGTAAAGATGATGAATCTATGAGAAAGAAAGTTGAAAGATTATTTTAAGAATCCAGTGAACAAAAACGATTTTTGGAATATTTTAGAAATACTTGGTTAGCCAAAAACAAAATATGTAAGCTTCTTATTGGTGGTTTTAATGACTCTATTTTTCATGTCATATGTATACTTATTAATATATAACTAATAAATTTCTTTCTACGGATATGTGGGCAAAAGCATACATAAATTTTCCACATTCAAATCAAGATACGAACAATGCCATTGAATCTTACCATCGGTATATCAAGGAAAGGTACCTATGTGAGAAGAACAGTGCATGCCACAGAAGGGTTGATTGGTTAATATATGTTTTGTTGAAAAAGGTTGTATTATATTACAATCATATGCACTGTTTAAAAGAAGCTGGTTTTGTACGACCCAGAAAAATACATGAACAATTGAATTCATCCAAGTGTAGAGCTAAGAAAATCCCAAATGAAGATTGTGTGCCTGACGAAAAGAGTAATGACTATTGGGTTCGTAGCCAAAATAAGGATACTCGTGACATTTGGTACAATGTCATATATAAGGGTTCTAATCTACACTTTTGCAATTGCAATTGGGCCCTGAATGGAAATATCTGTAAACATGTATTGAAAGTTGAGATGTTAGTGAGTAACACTATTTTGGGTGAAAATGTAGCACGTGGTGTCACTGATCCCAGGACAGAAAGGTCTAGAATTTTATTTGATTTGAATGAAACACCTATATTGGGCCTAGAAATCCAAACAGAGCTTTCACCATGCTTTGATTCTCCTCCCAATCTGAATTATCATAATGAAACAAGCATTGATAATTTAGAGAATTTCTCATACAATGTTGAATCGACCAATGTACGACAAGATAGTGCATTCTCTGAACATGATGAGATGAAACATGTCAACTCATCAACCCTTGAGAAATTTAGATCCATAATACCTACAAATTTTGAACAGGCATATGCATTGAACAACTTGGTAGACAAAGCATGTAAAGAATACAACAAAATGTTTTTCAAGACTATAACTCCATCCAAGATCGCTACCAAGAGAAAACATAGTTTCTTGAGTCCAGTAAATAAAAATAGGCGATGTGGTCGCAAGTCAAAATCAGGGATAGATAATCTTCAATTTGAAAGGGTTGGACGAGTTCATGCAAGGAAAAAAATAATGGATGAACAATTGGAGTCATTTTCTCAAAAACAAAGAAATGTGGACCACGCGCCTGAGATAATGCAATATTCTATTATACCCAATATTGGTATGGAAATTTCATGCTATGCATTTTTTTACGTTAAATGCTATATATTAGCATGTTCAACACATTTGCATGACTATATGAACTATTTTTATTGTTACAGCTGAGGGACCCACATCTCACAACATTCCAAATTGTCGAATTCGTTTATTTGATGAACATGCTATTGAAAAAAGATCTAGCATTGGGAACACTGCTTCAGCCATTAACACCCCAATATCCTCCCCAAGGCTGCTCCCCCCTATTGTTGAACCAATTAGGATGTATCATCGCCCACACCCACCACCTTTTTCCTCCATAAATTCTTCCATGCCTAGAACCACCTCTGTAATACCTTCCCAATGCTCACCCCTACCCTTCAGTCATCCACCATTCTCATTTTTCAATCGTCCACCCTTAACATTCCAATTTCCCCCCCTAGGTTAATCCCCCCAGCCTACAGTGATTCCCACTATCGTACAACCGGTGGGGGTGTATTGTCGCCCACACCCACTACCTTTTCCCTATTTCACATCCACCATGCCTTTATCCAACACCCCTAAACCATGCCTATATCCATCACCAAGTGCTCCGCCATCTACCCAGGAAGGGTTGTCTTCTCCATTGCCTCAAATCCTCACGGTGAGAATGAGTATTTGATCAAAATATCATCATGAATTAATGAAATTGATTATATGCCTTTCAATTTTTACAACTAATTGATTATTGTAATTTTTTGCAGAGATATCAATTTGGAAATCCACCTGGGAGTGCCAAGAGGGATGAGGGTGACTTATAGACCCATACTTTAGATCGATCATGATGTTTTTTTTCCATTATGTCATTTATGGGCATGAGATTCCATTATTTATGTTGGAAATGAAGTTCTATTTTGTAAAAAAGAAACATGTATAGTTGGACCTATTTTGAATAAAAATACATAAATTTATACTTGTGTTGATGACAACATCTTCATTGAATTTTAAATCCTTATGTGGATGCGATGTTATATTATATCAATGTTACATTACTTTTGATGAATAGTTGTAACAGATTTTTCTTTTATTATTTACAAATTATCAAGTTTATAAGTTAAGTTACTTTTATATTTATATCTTATTTGATGTTTAAAATGTAATCTTAAGACTTATACCTCGCACCTCAAGATTAATCTGTCTAAAAATACATATGCCTTTCAAACATGATACGAGATAAAAAACAATAACCACACATTACAATCCAATATCACTTTAAAAATATTCTTACCAAGTCTCTTAACAAATATGTAACCGTAGATGTTTTTATCATAAGCTACCATACAATAACGACTCTTAACTATAAACAAAATATATATCGAAAAAAATATGACAGCTTAAATATATTTTCACATCCTCGACCCTAGAATATTCATTTATTTCTTTACATATGAATTATAGTTTATAGTTCATGTTCATATTCCATAGATTTTACATGTGAGAATCAACCCATTTAATAAACATGTACTTGTTATTTAACCTCTTTAACCTTTATTGATTTTTTTTTTTGTTTTATGGGGTTAAAGGTGTGATTGGAGAAGAGGGAATATTAAAATTACCAAAATAAAATTACAATTGAAATAGTAAGGAAGTATATAGTTAAAAGTTTTAAATTTAAATTTTGAAATGGTTAATATTCTAAAGTGAAATGTTGATTTTTAAGAGTGGAAATATCAATGGATAGAAGTATGTATTTGGAATAAAAAAATGTGAATTCCATTAATTTCAAATCTCCAAACTGCGAATTTTGATTCTAAAGCGTTAAGTGTCATGTTTTGTTTCAAAAATATAAATTTGATTTCAAAGTTGTTAATTTAAATTAAAAAATAGTGAATTTCAAATTCGTTGTTTTGAAGTGTAAATTTGGATTTTCAAAGTAGTGATATTGGTTTTCAAAATGCAAATTTTTAAAATAATTTCAAATTACAAAAACAATATGCATATACAGAAGATATGCACATATACGGAAGATATGCACATATACAGAAATTGCGCATATCTTCCATATATCCCCAACTTTCCTATATGTGCATATCTTCCGTATTTGCACGTCGTCCATGTATATACATCGTAGATGCGCAAATTCCATATACATAAATTGCGCATATACGAAAACTGGGCATATACGGAAGATGTGCGCATATACGGAAACTGGGCATATACGGAAGATATGCATAAATCTTCCGTATATGCCCAGTTTCCGTATATGCATAATTTCTGTATATTGAATTTGCGCGTATACGATGCAGATACATGAAATTTCCTGTATCTGCATATCACCCGTATATGCACATCGTTCATGTATATTCCTTTATGTTACAGAAATTGCGCATATACGGAAACTGTGCATATACGGAAGATGTGTGCATATACGGAAACTGGGCATATACGGAAGATATGCGCGTGTCTTCCATATATCCCTAACTTTCGCGTATGTTCATATCTTCCGTATATGCACGTCGTTTATGTTACAGAAACTGCATGAAATATTAATTCACCATTTCCCCCCTCCCTCTCAGTATTTTTGGCAATTGGTACCATGAAAAGTCTCTCTAGTAAAACTTAACCATTTGATAGTACATCATGGACCATGGGAAAGAAGCATAATAAGAGGGGATCTCAAAGGAAGTAATCAATTCAGGAAAATTGTGACATTACAAGTGATGTATCAAATGTAGTGGAAATATTATGTATCATAGATCAAGGACAAACAATACTAAAACAAGTCATGGATAATCAAGGTATGCCTCTACTTAATGATGCAAATTATTAATATTGGAAAGAAAGGATGAATTATAAGTTAATGGCCCTTAGAACTAATGTTTGGCATGTAGTATGTAATGATCACCCACATACGAATTAGCAAAGTATGTCGTAAGAAAATTAGTTCCCCTGGTTGATAAGACCAATTCTTACATAAAAGACTCCAGCCAATATGTTGAATTCATTGAAATGCTAAGATAGATCCGGATGATAAAATCTTAGTTTTGATGTTGTCCAACTGTTCACTAAAATTCCCTTAGATGAAGCAGTACAAGTAGTGAAAGAGGTGGCGGACCCACAAACCACAAGATTAGCTTAAATCTTTCTACGGTCCACCTTCTTCACCTTCCAAGGGGAGATTTTTGAGCAAACGTCACGAGTGGCTATGGGATCACCCCTTTCACCTATTGTAGCCAATCTCTTCATGGAAAAGTTTGAAAAGAAGGTTCTTGACACCTACCTGTTAAAACCTAAGTTTTGGATCAGGTTTGTGGACGACACCAATGTTGATCGGTCCCATGGGGAGGACGAACTTAAAAACTTTTTAAACCATCTCAATAGCATTTCCAAGGACATCAAATTTACAATGGAATTTGAAGAGAATAATTGCATCTCTTTTTTGGATATCCTCCTCATTAGAAACAAGGATGGTTCTATAGGTCACAAAGTGTTCAGAAAAAAGGCGCATACTGATAACTATCTCCATGCAGATTCCCACCACCACCCAGCTCAAAAAATGGGTGTTCTTCAAACCCTCTTCACTAGAGCTTGTAGAATTTCAGATGAGAGCCACACCGAGGAAGAAATCACCTACTTAAAGATAACATTTTCCAAACTATGATACAATAATAAAGATATCTTCAAAGCCATTCAAAAAGCCAAATCTGGAAACAATAAAAACAAAACTAACAATTCCCTGGCCACTAGCGCCTACCTTCCGTATATTCATGGTGTAACTGACAAACTAGCCAAAATTCTCTTAAAAAAAAATTTCAAAACCTCATTCAAACCCTTTGACCAATTTTGACCATTTTGGATCTAGATCTCACTGACATCGCATCAGAGGATAATGCAAACACCTCATCAAAGATAAGGTTTACACTCATGACAATCATGGTCTTAAACTTTGTGATTGTCTAGACACTCAAAGTATAACACAATTGAGCTAACCCTTGGGGCATTTTAAAGTTGAAGGACATGGGGATAGACTTTGATCCACTTTATGTGGGATGGGTGACAAGATAATTTAATTAATTAACTAGCTTAATCATTTTGAAAACATGGGGGTGTGCTTTGATTCACTTATTTGTGCATGCATTACAATATCATTAATATAATCTATTTGAGTGTTGGCTCCAAAAAAAACCCTCACATAAATTCAACCTCACTTAATGGTGAAAACTCCTCATTCCTCACCATTTGGTCCAAGCCTTATGGGATTCAAATTTGAAGTTGTGCAAGTGGGCTTTAATCCATAGATGGGTCCATGGGTCATATAATCATTTAGTAATAATATATTTGGGTGCAATCAAAAGTTTGAATACTACCTTAAGGTGACTCCATAGGTCTAAGAAAAGTTCCCATAAGAGTCAAACCTTGCTCAACGGTGACAAACTTGTTGCTCCTCATTATTGGATCCAACCCTTTTAAGTTTAAATTTGGAGGACACGAGGGCCACAAACCATTCAATATAGAACTTAAATTTGAAGGACATGGATGCCACAAAATCATGTAAATATAATCTCTCTTGCTGCAACCATAATTTGATCACTCCCTCATGGTGACCCGATGGCTTTAACGAAAGCCTTCACCAAAACTGAACCTTGCCTAATAGTGACAAACTTGTCACTCATTATTAAATCCAACTTACAGGCTGGCCGCTAAAATACCTAGAGTCAGTCAGATGAACATCACTATTCGTTGGTGTGAGCGCAACGGAAACCATAGTTCTTTAATTAATGGAGAGCCTCTCTTCTTTTCTGGGATCCAGGTTCAGGCAAGAAAGTTGAGCAGGTATGGAAGGAATCCTTGTTTTACTGGCAACCAGAATCTTTACATTTTTGGGCCTCGTAGAGTAAAACCGCTTCCTTGGCGGTTTTTGGATGTTCGCATCGCTCTAAAGTGGGAAACAATTTTAGCGATTTTGCAGCGATCCCATCCAACATCCTACACGTGGCAGAGAGAGGGTTTGGAAAACCACCCTCCATCGCACACTAACGTCTGGTCCACTTGTTCGATGCGATATTATGCTCTTCCGTTGGATTTCTTTATGTGGATCAATGATCAAGATTGTTCGTATCAAGATTGTTTGTATTTTGAAGGTCTCACACTTAAATTTGTGGGCCTGTGGCCCAGACTTGGTACCCAAGCCCTGAGTGGATAGTTGACTCTATGTCCCTCAGGTCTCTTTGGGTAGTTGTATTATATGTAATTTGTTTCTTTGTTTCTAATGAATAGAAGGTACGAATCTTGCTTCAGCAAAAAAAAGAATTTAAGTTAGTCGTCCCCATAATATCATTGCTCACCCTAGCTTACATACTTAATATTAAACAATGAACCAACTTAACATAAGCTGATGCACCCCGCATCTTTGCTTTATTAGAAGCTTAAGTTAGAGGCTTATTTAGCCTAATAACACCCCTCTTTTTTAATTAAGTAGATTATGGAGAGTCCTTTACCAGATCTCAAGGTATGTGGTTATAGATGATAATGATCTCGAGTCTAATAATACCCCTCATTTTTTCGTTTTTTACATAAGTAGATTGGAGAGGTCTTCACCATGAGATGTCATGGTATTGAAAGTTGAGAGTGAATTTTTCAAAAACTAATATTAGGTTTAAGTTATTGTGAAACAATATATATATTATTGTAGATATTCACCCGAAGTAATTTATTATAGCTTACATTGTCATTTTTGAATTTTTATTATTTAATTTATTTTTTGAATTTTAATTTTGTTTATTATTTTATTATTCAAATATTTGAAAATAATTTTAAAAAATAATAAGTAGATGGAAATATTAGTTATATGATTTAATAAAAGATGTAATTTATAAAATATGATATCAGAGAAATCTAATTAAAAAGCAGACTTATATTCTATTATATTTTATTTAATTATGAAACTTTACATACAAAAAAATGAGTATTTATTACAGAGTTCTTTTTGACATTGTATTCTAAATGGTTCTTATGTTATGCTCTTAAATCTAACTCTTAGATGCTCTACTCTACCATGAGACAATACAATGCTAGAAAGATGGAACCCCCTCTTTCTAGTGACCTGGTGTTTAACATAGCTTGATAATGATTTCAGATTAAGGTTTTCACATGTCTCAACACCTCGTTAGTGTTAAATACATATAAATATTGAAACCCATAAAAGAAAAAAATGTAAGTGAATATAAAAATCATATAATTTAATACAAGATATAACTTAGGGGATATCATATAAAAGAAAACCTAATTAGAAGCTGAGGCTTATACTCTACTCTTTTTTATTTAATTATGGAAATACAAATACAAAGAAAGGGGTATTGACTATCGAGTTGCCTATGACACTGTTGTCTATATGGTTGTTGCAAATTATCTTTCTCCTTTGTTTTGATCTCAAATCCCACTCCTAGATGTTGTGCTCAACTATGTTTTAATACATTCCTAAAAAGATGGAACCCCTTCTCTTCCTAGTGACGTAGTATTTAACATAGCTTGGAAACTATTTAAGCTTTAGGGTTTTCACATTTTTCAAGCCACTATTAGTGTTACGGTTTTGTACCTTTTAGGATCTTCTTGAATGTCCACTCATGAATAGCTCCACATATCTAAGTAATGGCGATGATGCAGCGTCCACTTGGTACCACCATATGAACAAGTTAGCTGAACTTGTGGGAGGCATAGCTTCTGCATATGAAATTTGATTGAGGTGATTTTCACATTGTTTGAAAGCTAGAATTGGTGTGTAAAGCGACATCAAGAGGCAGAGAGATATGCTCACAAAGCTTTCACTCATTTCATATCCCAAAATAACTTTAGAGGGCTTTAAATTCTAAATCTCAAAATTAAGACATATCATAAAATATGTCACAAAAGATAATTCCTCCAATTTTTCTACCCAAAAAATATCAAAATAAATAACAAATTATCCAATAATTCATTTTAAATTAGTTAAAAAAATTGTTTCATTTCAATTTTTATTTGTAGAATTTATTTTAATGTATATTCAGGTGAAAGAAGAATTGGAATGTTTTGTGTAGCATTGTCTTGTTATTCTTAATATGAAAAAGTAAAGTATTTATGTATTCTTAAAATGGAATGTGTGTCACTTTTGTGGTGAGGAGAGGAATGTGTATAAAAAGAAATTACATACATAAAGCAAAATGAAAAATAAAGTGTTACTTTCCCTTTAAGTTAAGCTATGTGATCAATCAAACAAGGAAAATATTTTAGTTTCTTTTGCGTATGATAAAAGGTCCTATGAAGACCTATTCGTCCTTTCCACTCTATAAGTAACTGGGCCTTGCGGAGATATCTTTTGTGACGGGTACTGGGGCTACGTCCCGAAAGAACTGGTGACGCTTCCAGCAGCCAAAAAATGACGGGTACTGGGGCTATGTCCCGAAAGAACTGGTGACACTTCCAGCATTCAAACAATGACGAGTATTGGGGCTACGTCCCGAAAGAACTGGTGACGCTTCCAGCAACGCAAAGAATCAACCAAAGTATTGAATGAGGCTTTAGTGCTTCCCACACCTCCACCTATAGGGAAAGATGCCCTAAAATTTGGCCAATAGGATACCTTCGTCTCACGGAGGCAGTCGAGTCTTTAGCTTCTTGGTAATCAGTTATCAGTACCGAGCACTATACAGGTTGGGTAGCCCCATATAGGACCGCACGCACTGAGCCTAAGCCGAACCCCCTCTGAATCGAGTCTCTGTGCTGCCTGGGTTGTCTTTTCCGTGGAATGATTGAAGGATTTGAAGCACCCTAAAAGACAACTTCTAGATTTCAAAATGTAACATGACCATGGCGGCTTATTGGATGCCTACCCCCAATAGTCCTAACCTAAACTATAAATTATTTTGTGGCCCGTGTGGGGAAATTTAGTTTGTTCAAGTTATGATTGCTTTTACATGTCTTCCTTCACTTATGGTGTGAAAAATTAAGCTTAAATAAACTAAGTACAAAAGTTTTTTACACTTGATTCCCTTTGTTCAAAGTTTAGAGTAGCTTAGTGTGTGTAGTGAAATGTGTGTGTTAGTGACAGAGTGAACATACAAAGTTCGTAGTCATGTGGATATTCGATGATCCTTTTCAAATTCGTCTACTTACACTACATTATGTTTGTTCCTTACTTGCAAATAAAATAATGTGTGGTTGATGGGCCACTTACTTCCTTCCTATTACACTATGTGAGCCTAAAAAGGGAGATGAAAAACTGAGTGCTTTGAGAAAGATTTCAGATGCAAGCCCAGGATCGTCTAAAAGATGCAAGGGAAGCAGGGGCTACTCCCTTTCTTTAATAACACCAGTTCCTAGTCCCAATGCTAATGAAGTAAAGATGCTTTGGTTAGTAAAAAATATGAGTGAATTATGGGCCACTTACTCCTTTGCTAATTAAGCTATGTGACTTGGTAAAATAGCAAAAGAATTTGAAAAAATGTGTGGATTATGGCCACTTGCTTTTCCCCTTAATTAAGCTATGTGTGAAATGTAAAAATTTTAAAGTAAAGGCTAAGTAATTTCCCTACTAATACTGATTATTAGAAGATCCCAATCCCAATCCCCCATCCCCACCCCGCCTCTCCCCTCACCCCCTTTCTCTTCACCCTCCAACTCAGTCACTATATCACTCCTTCTCTCCTTCTCTCCCCCTTCCTTCTATCTCTCCTTCTGTCTTTCTATTTCACCCAAAAACATACACACACACTCTCTCCTTCTCTCCCCCTTCCTTCTATCTCTCCTTCTGTCTTTCTATTTCACCCCAAAACATACACACACACTCTCTCCATCTCTCCCATGTTACTCCCCCTCTCTCTCTCTCTTTCAACTTTTCTCTCTTTATGTATTTGTTCTTCACTCCCTCTCTTCCCCCATCTTTCTCTATCTTTTTCTCTCTCTCTGCCCTCCTACATTGTCACTATATCGCTCCCTCTCTCCCCCCTCCATCTTTGTGTCGCCCGCTCTCACTCCTCTCTTTCTCTCTCTTTCTCTCCCCTCTCCTCCATTTTATCTCCATCTCTCACTCCCTCTATCTCTCCATGTATTTGTTCTTGCCTCCATATATATCTACTGCTAATTATATATCATGATATATTAATTATATACTATTAATATAAAAAAATTGAATGTTATATTTAAATTTAATAATATTAATATTAATCTTTTGTTATCAATTTTATATTTAATGATTTTTTTTAAGTTGCACATAACAAAATTTTATACTAAATTATATATATATATATATATACTATATATATATATATATATATATATATATAATATAATATATATATATAGTTTTTCCTTTTCAAGAATTCATATTTACAAAATAATTTATTAAAAGAAATTTAAAAAAATTTGGAGCACATTTTCTATTTTTGTGTTGAATTAAAGGCTTTTCCTTTTGATTTAAGAAATGAGAGTGGCTTTAGTAAAGAGTAAAGATGTTTAAAATTCTACCTAATTTAGAACTTTAATGTGGGAATTCTTTTTGTTAAAGATAAATTCATGATCATTCAAATTTATGTATATGATAAAAGAGTTATTAAACCCATGAGATAATTTATTATCCATTTAAATTATATATAATAATACGTATTTTTATTTTAATAAGTAATCGTAATCCATTAATAAAATTAAAAAGTTATATATAATCAAAAATCAAGTTATATATTGATAAACATTAACAAAAAAAATATTTTTATTATTTTTAAAGGCTTAACATGCTTATACACTTACATTAATAAAAAGAAATTATTTTTTTTGAAGCAGTAACATACTTAGACACCAGCATTAACCAAAAAATATTTTTATTAGTTTCTTAAAACTTGACATACTTACCCATAAAAATCATATTAAGCTTTAGAATATGCCTCTCTAAAATAAAAACTCTATTACAATACTAAGTTCACAGCGGCAACCTATGTTATTCGCTTTCAAAATCATCTGGTGCACAACGAAAACAAAATTATACTAAAGATTTATATTTCTCTTTTAGAAAGATATAGCTATAATAACATCAAGCATGTACTCGACGATCTCAAGTAAGAGAGAAATCTTCCTATTGCAAGTTATAGGATCTTCGCGTAAAGTGAAGAATACCCAACGCTCTACCATTTCGAAAAAAAAAGGGTCTTCCAAATACAATCAACCTTTCCAGGCACGTCCCTGATTTGCCAGGTTGAGTGGTCGCGTTTAAAGGACAAGTTTCTCAATAAAAATAATTTAAAAGGTTTGATCTGGATCTTTGTCCAAATTACTTCAACATTAATTAACATGATTAATTTTTTACAAGAGAATATTAATTCTATGCAGATATGATTTCGGACATCCGCGAAATTATAGACCAATACTATCAATTTTACTTTGATATAAAAGAAAAATTCACTTACCCACGTCTTAATCCATCAATACATGTCAAACAATCCAAAGACATCTCAGTGCCAAATCTTTTGGCCGCTTCAATATTTTACTTTCCACGTAACTGTTCGATCCGTTGAACAAAGTGATCGATGTGGGTCTGCTGGCGCCCATTATTGGCCACTAGAACATCACGGACCTCTGCCGCCTTCGATCTCAAATGTTTCCCTTCCTCCCCCGCCATAACCATTCTCAGCGTTTGGGAAACATTTTCCTTCAGATAAGAGCCATCGTCTGCCCTTTCGATCTCAATCCCCACCTTCATTTCCGCCGCTATTTTCCGCGCGTTCAAAAACTGATCAAACTTAATGGGCAGAAGTATGAGGGGCACTCCAAAGCTCAGCGCCTCCATGGCAGAACTCCAGCCGGAGTGGCTCAGATACCCGCCTACTGCAGGGTGCGAGACGATCCGCACCTGCGGCACACATTCCCTAGTGATAATCCCCATGTCTCGAGTTCGAATCTGGAATCCCTTTGGAAGGAGCCCCAACGGGTCGGCCTCTGGAGAACGCAGGGACCACAGAAACAGCAGACCGCTCGCTTCCAACCCCAGCGCCAGCTCGCGGACTTGTTCTCTCGACAGAAACGTCTCGCTGCCGAACGACACAAACACGACGAACCCCTCCCTCTGCTGGTCTGAAGAAATTCGAATGTAGTTACTGAAATATGGATGAGCGTTTAATTTTGGGCGCTTAAATTCAAATTGGAATTTGAATTCAAATGGGCTCGTTATTTGAATGCATTGATTACGCTGAACAGTGGAGTCTCCCGGAGTTGGAGTTATGGAGCTGCCAGAAAATGGTGGAGGCTGCAGTCTTTTCTCGGCCGAAGGACTCCTGTCCCGTTACATGCCTATGCATGTATGGTGAGCGCGGGCAGGGAGCATTGCCGAAAAGCATGCATGGATGCATGAATATAGTATGCGGTGAGCATCCCGGGAAAGCATGCATGGATGCATGAAAATAGTATGTGGGATGGGAAATTCATAGCAGGCGGTGATGTGAAAACCATGTCAGAGGTGTAAGGACTAAGCGATAACTTTGCTATAGTCGCACAAATAGCACTGGCCATTAGAATGGGGTTGTAGGGGTATTCAAACAAATATTGATTTAAATATTAATTAAAATTAGGTTGTAGAAGAATATTTAAACAATAGTTACTGTAAAATTGAATGGCACATTTGAAGTAATGGCAAATACTACAGCTCAGAGCACTAGTGGTTCATGGCGAATCCAAAAGGAACAGGTTGTCTATAGACTTCTTTTTGTTATTTTCAGAGGAAGCGGAAATTGTTACTCCCTGAGAACGGATCGCCTAAGAGCATCGCCAACTATACAGAGCAGTTACAACAAATCGAGATCTCAAGCTGCATGCGATGCAAATATGGGATGAAGTATGGGCAGATCGCTCACTGACCATGGGTTGTTGTGAATGGCTTAATCATTAGAGTTACTATGATTTTAACACAAGAGTGTACATTGGACTTTTGTTTTAATAATTTAATAATGAACTAAAAGCTTTTGGTTTTTTTTGGTTTCCATTTTTTTTTTTACTTCTAGATTATGCATTAATTTATCAATGTTTATGGCTTAACCGTCAGAATTTCAATTGACCATGATGTAACAAAAGAGTGTGCATTGAACTTTTTTACTTCTAAATTATGCATTCATTTATCATTGTCTTATATCCGCCTGTCTTAAGGGTGTCTTTATTGGCATGACACTTTCTTTTAAATATTTCAAATTTTTTAAATTTTCTGTTATGCGTTAATGTTTAAACTGGGAATTTAAATTATTATTATTATTTTTTTATAACATATAAATTTAGTATATGTTTTAAAAAAATTTAAACTTAATAAATAATATATATTTTAATAAAATATAAAATACATATTTGATATTTGGTTTTGTTCAACAAACATGAAATTACAATAAATAATAAAATATTAAGATTAGAGATTATTAGATTAAAAATAAACTTCATTTTAATAAATTATAAATAATATTTATTTATAAAAGCGATTTAATTTTTTGTTTATAAAAGAGAAATTACTAATTTTTGTTTTTGAGAATTAGAATAAAAACTAAGTAACAATTTAATTATGTTGATAGAGGCCTTTATTTGAAATAAGCCTTTTAAAATGTTTATTCAATTATTAATAATTACTAGGTGGATGGTAGAGATTTAACCTCTACATAATATTTATAGTAATATACATAAACGGAAGGTTAATATTTATTTGCAACATTTGTACTTTTAATTAAATTGATCAATTAAAAATAATGCCATATGAACTTAGTTAGTTCATATGAATAAATAATTTAATTAGTTTTTTTAACCTTTTTTAATTTTAGTAATATTTATAGTAATATACATAAATCAAAGGTTGATATTTATTTGCAACATTGTATTTAAGTGTACAGGTGACATTATGCACAACCACAAAAATGCAAATTCTGCACTTGAGGAGACCAACAAATTTCTAAATGACTTCCAAGAGGAAACCACCTTTGTTGACTACTTTCGAGCACGATGGTTGGACATAATAGGTTTGATTTCTGTAGCTTTAATTTTCATATTTTTGGTATAATTGTATTGACTATTGACATACTTTATTTTGTGTTAATTAGAAATGTGGGCAAGATTTTGTCATCACTTAAAGCATGCCAGACAAGAAACAAATGGCGCTATTGAGTCCTACCATTCACATTTGAAACAAGTTCTTTTGAAGTCAATACGAGCAGCTTCACATCGTCGAGTGGATTGGTTGGTGCTGTTACACAGTAAAATGTCACTGTCATCCTGTCAGTCTCCCTACTGTGTCATAAAATCACATTCACCTTGCTTATGCTCTCTGAAATGGCTAAACACCCTCTTTGCCTAAGTTTATTGGATCATCGTGACTGTTTCTAAAATAACCGCGCTGACTAGCGGAGGATAATGCAACTGCTGCACTGCCAGTGCGGAAGCACACGTGTTTTCCATGCTGGTCGAATTTCACGGACAGCGTGCCCTCCTCTTGTATCACTGTGCACTGACCAGACCTCTTCTATAATTGATTTGCGATGCCAGTGCGCTAGCCCAGTTTTGCACCCGCGCTGATCCTATTTAGGCGAGTTTGTTCTAACACCAGCCTTCCAGATGACTCCAAACTTGGCTGTTAGCATTGTAAAGTTCGCCATCCTTTCTCTGGCATGTCTATTTGACTGATCATCCACTTCTCTTGGGGGAAAGCTCATCCTTTAACTATTCATGGAGACTCCTTCTCCTTTATAAGCCTCTTCCATTACCCATGAGCAGCTAGTTTGGAACATATAGACTTTGATTGAGGAATTCTTAGTGCATTAGTGCTGCTCTTTG
>APFE031323359.1:0-25673 GCA_000404065.3 Pinus taeda | reverse complement strand
AAATGAAATCATTGCATTTCTTTAAAATATTTTTTGAAATCAAAATTACCGAAATTACATATTGATAACCTAGTGTGTGTAGGATAAAATTCACCCGTGTCATTCACAGAAAGCATGAGAAAAAACCGAATACTATATATAAAACCAAGAAAAATCAAATTCATCACTTCTAGGGACCTCTTAACCACCCTGCCAATACATTTACATAAGTATGTTCCTGTTTGCAGTTAGAAAAATTAACCAAATTACAATCTGTTTACCCCAACATATGTTGGAAAGTTATAGAAGGATGACTAGTGCAATCAATCCATTCCTTTTAGCCCTGGATTTGTTTCAGTTTAAAACAAACGTATACAAATATATTTGTCCAATGTCTATGCTTTAACCATTCACCTTAAGATGTTTTTACAATATAATTTCCTAAGTCTATTTAATATCTTCATTATCATAAAAACCAACCTATATATCCCTCTGAGCACTTGTTAGACCCAGAATTAAGATGGATCTAAGATTATAGAATTTCCCCTTTAAATAGTCTATGTTCAAATGAATACCATGGTATTATCAATACCATGGGTTATCATAAACTGGTAGACCCAGAATTAAGATGGATCTAAGATGATATAATTTCCCCTTTAAATAGTCTATGCTCAAATGAATAACATGGTATTATCGATACCATGGGTTATCATAAACCTGGAGCTTAAAAATTACTATTAGTAATTTATAAAAATTAATAAAATTAATAGTTGATTTTTATTTTATTTTTTATTTTAACCAAGCTAAAATGTTTAACCTACATTAAATTACAACATCCATTCTTGATCCACCAAGCCCCAAGAGGATCAAATATTTTTTCACTCTATGCTAATTTGCATATCTCTCGGGGTTAGTAGATCCAGAGTAAAGATGGATTTATGCTAGTTTAATTCCCCCATTTAAAGCTACATTCTAGGTGAATACCATGGGTCAATACCATGTGCCATTTTGGTGAATACATGGGTCAATACCATGTGCCATATTTTTATTAATTCTAATATTAGGGTTAATAATGGTTTTTTTGCATGGTATTATTAATAACAATCTAGTCCATGGCAATTGTCCCATAGTATTTTGCCCATAGGTTTCAGCTAAATATAACACATTTTTTTGAGTGTTCTTAAATATAAGGTGACTTATGGAGTAAATATAAAAAATATTTTATTTGCTTACCATACCTCTCATTTATTTATATTTGTATTATTTTACCATAATTCTTTTACAAATATGGTATTTGGCCCATAGGATTCACTTAAATAAAACTTGTTTCTTGAGCCTTCATAAATAGAACGAGGGTTATGGACTAAATATAAAAAGATGTTTTATTATTTACCATACGTCTAGTTTATTTATATTTTTATTTATTTACCATACCTTTTGAGTAAGTATAAAAAGACGTTTTATTTATTTACCATACTTCCACTTTACTTATATTTTTATTTGTTTACACCCTTGCATGTATATAAGGTGACTTATGGAGTAAATATAAAAAATGTTTTATTTATTTACCATACTTCTCATTTATTTATATTTTTATTAATCTACGATACCTCTTTTATAAATATGGTATTTGGGCCATAGCATTCACTTAAATAAAACCTATTCTTGAAAATGGGCGAATGAATTCACTTAAATAAAACCTATTCTTGAAAATGGGCGAATGGAAGGTTGTAACTCCTAATTTCAAGGGCTAAATTTACCTTTTTTACCCTCTCCCTTAAAATAAAGTGGGCTATTTGAGGTGATTTGTAAAAATGTACTATGATACAAAATATTCGCCCACTAAAAATTTATAACCCCTTAATTTCGCCAAAGGGCGAACATTCGCCCCTAAAATTATCCTTGCTCACTATTATTGCCTCTGTCGACTGAAAACTCTGCACCTCAATCTCTTCAGTATCTGACTGCTCTAGCCTTTGTCACTTTGATCTCTGACTGCATCAATCACATTGATTCCTCCTGCTACATTCATGTTGCTACTAGTCTTATCTCCCAACACTGCATCTGCACTGCACCTCCTCTCATCATGTTGCATCGTGCTGCCTACTACTACATTGCAACTCAGTTACTGACCTCCCTGTTGGGCTAGAAACATCCTCTGATGTTGAAGCTTCATTTGTCGCTCCATATGCATCTGTCTCTACCCACTTAGCTAATCCTGCTACTCCTTGTCAAGGCTCCCGTAGCAAGGTCTAATCAAAGAGGTTGGGTGCCTCAAGGATCCTACCCTTATTTCAGCCTTCTTAGGACTATCACTTCACATCGCCCCACCTCACACATGGAGGTATGGCTTCATGTGGTCCCTCAACCCACTTGGATTGAAATTTCCCCCTACTGGAGGTCTCTGCATGAGTGGATGCCTCCACTCAGTCTCCTCTCAGCATCTCCAATTGTGGCTGCTCCACAACATCCTAAAGCTGCCTAACCAATTGTGGCTCCTCCACAATTATCTGACTTCTTCTGGTGCTACATGTTGAGAGGTAATGTACTCTCCCTCTCAACCACCAAGTCTCCAGCATTTTCCTTGGTCCTTAAGGCTTTGCATGCATCTTGTACCTCAAGTGTATACAGGTTCTTGAGTCGTGAATCGATCTGCTTCACTTGCCTCGTGGTGATGTGTCTAAGGAAAACCTTTCCCTTACTGAAGACTACATCATAGCCTTTGTCCTCCAGCATCACGATCGATACCAAGGTCTTCTTCAGTCCTATCACATACTTCACATCTGTCAAGGTAATGCGAGCTCTATGCTCCCTCTTAAAAGAAACCATGCCCACACCTGAAACACTATACTTTTTATCATTACCCATCTCTATGAGTATCTTGAGGTCTTTCTCCTCCAAGGTACTAAACAAACTCTTATTGTCAAACATGTGGAATGAGGCTCCACTGCCAAGAAACCAACCAAAACCCATCATCGATGAAACCATGCATGTGATGAGGGTAAAATCCAATTCGAACTGAGAGGCCAATGCCTCACCTTCAGATCCTTCCTTGCATCCTTTCTTGGATTTCTTCAATGGACAATTAGTTGCATAATGGCCCACCTCATGAAAATTAAAGCATCTCACTTTAGATTTGTAAATATTCTTCCCTCCATGAGAAGAACTCGATTTGGGATGAGAATCCTTCTCCTTCCCTTTCTTTGCCTTACTCGCTAAGCTGCAATTTTCTTCATCCTCTTTGGATGAAGAACCATCTCTGGTGCTTCTCCTGATCTCCTCTTGCATTAGATCTGACCACAGTCGTTCCCAATCTGGCAGTTTATCTCTTCCATTCACTGAGTCCTGGTAGCTATGCCAGCTCTTAGGAAGACTGAGGAGAGAAATACTCACCACTTTATCATTGGCTGTCGTGATTCCTACACTTCCAAGCTCATCCCTGCAGGTGGTGAGCTTGTTCAGATATGTAGATATCATGTCGCCCTTTTCACACTTGATTTTCCGAAGCTTGTCTTTCAGCGCCAACTTCCTCTGATCGTTGTTGTTCTGATATAGATACTTCAATGTTTTCCACATTGAAAATGGTGTCTCCTTCCCATGGAGACTCAAGACAATGTGGTCTCGAACTCCCTCCAAAAGAATCCTCCTCGATCTGGCCACACATTTCTTCCATTCCGCCAATTCTTTGGCATTAGCTGCTACTGGCTTGGGGACTTCTTGATCAATTAAGTCCTTCAAACCGCTGTCCTCTAATACTGCTTCCATATGATCCTTCAAAGCTATATAATTCAAGCTGCCATCCAAGGCATACTCGAGTCTCAAACCGTTGAATGCCATTCGTGAAGTTTGAGGTGTGATAAAAATTTGATTTCTATAATCAGGAACTTCAAACTTTGAACTTATCCCTTCTTTGTATATTGTTCTTTGCTTTGATCACCTTTGCTCAGATGCCATGTATAAATTTCTCTATGGATCAATTAGCTCTGATACCATGTAGAAATTTCCCATTGTAGATCACCAGATAATGCAATATACTAAAGCAAAATACTTGATCTACTTCTACAAACAAACTTGCGGAAGCTTAATCGATTTTGAGCAAGATCAAATAGAACACATATAACAGAGAATGAGAAATCAATCACACATGAACACATAAGAATACTCTGGGGAAAGCCTAAGCTAAAAACCTAGATCTCTGTATTATCATCCAAGTGGAAATATCTTCAAATTACACAAAGATTTAGCTCACAAACTATCCAACTCTCAGTACAATCCCTCAATGCTGCTCATAGACAGAATGGACAACACATATGCCTTCCTTTAGTCCTCCAAGCTTCCTATTTCCTTGTGCAGTTTCTCCTGGGTCCTCCAGCTGTAACCTGTGTGATTCTCACCTCACACACAACATTGACCTCTGAAATAACTGCACAATCCTGAAGGAGATAAATCCTTCTGCATGGATGAGTTTCCTTTATACGAAAATTCCTCCAACTGATAGTACAATGTCCTTGTCTTGCATCTCAACTGGGTCTTTGTCTGAACTGACATGCATGAGTTATTTATCAGAGAATATTCAGTTATTTAGAGTACACTAGTTTCATGCATGCATGAATTAACTGACTGAACTAACAATTAGTTCCTCAAACTGTTTGGAACTAATTTAATTGGACTTAACTCAGTTAATCGAGCTAGCTAATTACAACTCAAATACAACTCATCCTTATCTCCTTAATTAAGGGATAACTTCCTCAATCAAAGGGATAATTGTTGAATGTCCTCACATAGACTTCATGTTTGATTTTCTCCAACTAATTAACTCAAGATGAATTAATTAATTATTTTTCAAATAGCTAGTGAGACTAAATTCGAATTTTAATTCAGCGACTAATTAAAATTGGAATCTATCTCAAAATGCTATTTATAGCATTCCTATTTTTTGCTATTTCCAACATAGTTGGAGTATATCCTGAAATCCTATTTATAGCATTGCTATTTTTATCATTTCTTGTTGCCGTTTTCAACAACTTCAGCACACAAAGATGTTTTCTCGGGGGATAATGTCAAGGTGTTGGAATTACAGGTGATTACTCCTCCTTATTACCAATTCAGAACTTTTAAATCAAAAGGAGTTTTTGAATGATTGCACTAATCTCCGGATGTAACAACACAAATAATTAAGAAAAAAAAGTAATAATGATGGAGTATTGTTACTAATGGGAGAAATTACATCGGTTTAATTATAAAATGTAATGGTGTCAGAACGTTCTAATCATGCAATATTATGGCAAGGTGGGGTATGTATTAATTGGACGAATAACTAGATTTCCTAGATCTGGATTGATTAGGAAAGGTAACACATGCTTAATAATTTGTCTATGTAACAACAACAACTCCTGGAACCTTAATTAATCCAAATCAATAAACAATCTGAAATGTAATCCTGTAATAACAAGCTTCAAGGGACCATCCAAACCTGAAACAACTTGGTTGTTAACCATTAAACTACCTAACCCGTAAGCACCAAATCCCTTAGCTCTTGACTGTTAATCCCTTAAACCCTAAATGTTAATCCCTTAACCCTTAATCCATGTACCCTAAGTCCCTAAATACCATAATCCTCAAGGCCCCTATCCACTTAACCCCCAACACCTCATTTAATTAACTATTTAGGCACATCTGACGCTAATTCTGGGGCTAAAATGGGAGCTAACGAAGGCGGTAATGTAGGTACAAAAAAAGGAGTTAAACCCAATGTTATCACTGACACTATTTCTCATAAAATTGATGGTGCCATTTCTGGCACTATTTACGATGCTACTTCCAACGCTAATTTCCGACACTAATTACACTGCTATTTACGATGCTACTATTTTCTAAATTAGGGCATAAATGTATTAGCCGATGAAAGCAACACCAAAAATTGTGCCATCTCGATAAATAGTGCCGACTTTTTCAAAAAAATGGAGAAATTTACACTAAAATAGTCCTTGGAAGAAAAAAAGGGAGCTAATCATAGAGATTTGTTGTAGTGAGAGATTATCATTATTAGCTAGTGTGGCTAATAGTTTTTAGTTTCCTATTCTTGTGACTAGATGAGATCGTATCTCTAACTAGATCTATTATTCTATTTTGGTTGTCACTTTCTAGGAGATTGTTGAGTAATTATTTCCTAATTTGTTGAGGTAGTTCTCACCAATGCAAAGTTATATAAGCATCTGTTTAGTTTAATAAAAAATAGTGAGTTTGTATCATTTCATTGTGTGTACATGAACTTAGCTCTCTTTTGAGGGGAAATCCCACATCATTGGTATCATAACAACTTTCGATCAATGATGGATTTAGGCAAGTATTCTTTATTTATTGAATTTAGTCCTTCGATTTAGTAGGTTTGGTTTGTGTTTCAATATAATCATGCTTATTTCTTAGTTTCTTCTACATACTTAGCTTCCACCATTTTTTATGTGATTTTCATCGCTCTTGTTTCCTCATTCCCTATCATTCATTCCCTATCATTCCTAGTCTTCAGGGTTTTCTTTATATGCAATTTTGGAAGCTCAATCATAGGTCATCTAGTCTTAATTCTCTTTAGAGAACATTTAGGTTTTCAATGCACGCTTCAAAACTCTCATTTTAGTGTAATCATATTATTTGAATACTTAGGGTAAATTATGCAAATAAACAACCCTTTTAATTATGATGGCAACAATGGTGGCTTTTGTTATGTGTGTCCTTCAATATGTGGTAAAGAATCTGTGACTATGATATTTGATAGTTGTTTCAACTATTAGATTGTATATCAATTGAGAGATTTGTGGAAAGTTACATTTTAAACATTCATAGGTGGAAGGAAATGAAATCAAGTCTAAAGCAAATTGGACAATGGACAACCACTCATGGAATTATTTGGTCTTAATTGGGCCGTAGTTGAATTATTGTTATTATTCACTCTTCTACCACATCAATTGAAGTTGGAGGCAATGGGAGGAGGCTCATCATTGTTCTTAAACAATCGTTATCATAATTTTTTTTTTGTACCAAATATTTTACATTTGAATCCCAGGAGATTTCTATGATAGTTAGATATTGTGTCTGCTATGCCAATGCTGCTAAAATTAACACCCTCAACCAACAAGTTTTTTGCATTGTAATGGTAAGAAGAAACCATGGTTGTGCCTTGATTTCTAGAACTGATTATCAATGATAATGTTGAAAATGATGCCTCTAAACCATGTTATCATGGATTAAAGCACAATCCCTTAGTACTCTAAATAAATATCACTTGAGGAAAAATTAAATCTCTTAATGTTAGGATGAAAATCCTTGATGTTTGTGGTCACTATTATTTTTCATAGGTTATGTTCAATACCAACTTGTTAACCTTTTGGGCTTCTTTGTAGCACGACCTTGCGTAGTGATTTTTTCCACTCCTTTATGCATTTGTTTTATAAAAATGCTCTAGTATCCATGACTATGGGAGTTTACATGCCTCTTTCAAGAAGTTTCTCAAGGATTCAAAATCCCCATGCCACATTTTTTGGACTATATTTTGGAGACTTGCAATTACTCTCTTCTACTTCAATAACTTTGTCATTTGAATCACACCACTATGTATGATGTTATAGTTTTTAACAACTTGTTTGATGGGAGAGTTTTAGTTTGTCTTAAACATTCCTTTTATTGATTCGTAAAATCCTGTGGATATTCCACTAGACAGTTCGTCACAATAGATCTAATAAATTATACTTAAAAATCATAGTTATACACTATGAGGGTTTATTTCTCTTTAGATTTCTAAATCTACAAATATTTTTTTATTGGACATGCAAGAAAATTATAATTATGCAGAAAATAGAGAACAATGAAATAAAAAATATTAAACCACAATTTGACACAAGATATAACCTGGGAAACCCTTTCAAGAAAAAACCTAGTTGGAAGGTGAGGTTACCCTCTTCTCTTTCTTTGAATAGAAAATGATTGCAAGTACAAAGAAGTAAGGTCTATGGCCCGTGGGCTACTAAAATGCAAAAATCCTCTCCATGTTCTCTCTTCCTATCCCTCTTAGCTAGCCTATTAGTCTATGGAACAAAATTCACTCGAAAAGAATGGAACACCTATTCCTCCTAGTGGCCCGGTTATAACACATGATGATAACTTACTAATGGTTAAGTTTAACTCCTTCAACTCTTAATTAGAGTTACAACATTGACTCTTCTATAGTCCTTTTCATCATGATCATGTGTTTAACCCCTTTTCCATGAGTAATGGGATTAGCATGGGATCCTCTCGAATTTTGGTGGACAAAAACGGAAGTTCAAATTTCGAGTAGCATAAATTTTGCATATGGATTTTGATCAAGTTGATTCTTGCATCGTTTGAAAGGTATCTATGTGTAGAATAGGAAAAAATGATGTGGTACTAAAGTGACAAAGTTTTACCCACAAAAAACACTGTTAGATGACTCAAAATTCTCCCGGAAGGTTTCAAACTCTAATTTTCCATATTGGGTACCACCAGTAAAATTGGTACTATGAGATGATTCCTTCGCTTTTTCCACTATAAAAGCAACAAAATGGATGAAAATAAATATAATGATCCAATCCAAATCATTTATCCTATATGGATTTGGGTTCTAATGATCTACATCACATAGATAGAGTTCAATTTATGAAAATTCAATTGCAAGTCTTTTTCTCACTATTTTCATCAACCATTTGCCACTTGTTACATTATTGCTAACCAAATTTAGCCTTTACATTATTCCCATTTTGCATCGATGACAAAAACACTTCTTCTTTCTCTAGAAAGCATTGGAGGCCAATGCTTCTTTGGTTGGGAGGACTAATAGGGATTCTAATCCCTACAATTTCTATATGTAATTATTATCTCCAACCATTATTTGTATTAGGACATTATCATTATTGGTTTGATTTGATGAATAGTTCTTAGTTTCCCATTCTTGTGACTATTTGAGATCATATCTCTAACTAGATCTATTATTTTATTTTAGTTGCTAGTATTGAGGAGCTTTTTGAGTAATTTTCTCTTACTGAGGTAGTTCTCAAGAATGTAAAGTTATATAAGCATGTGCTTGGTGTAATAAAATTAGTCTAATTTTGTATAATTTCATTGTGTGTGTTAACTCAGTGTCTTTAGTGGGATTTCCCACTTCATGGGGAAATCCCACATCAAATTGGCAGAGGAATTTTTTCCTTATATTCATTATAATATATATATATATATATATGATAGAGTTGTAAGAGGCTACAACTTTATTGTTGTATATTTGTGACCTTCTACATATAATAAATTTAACACACAAAGCATGAGTGTCACCTATACATGTGTGATTGTGGACTCTTTATGATTGTTGGATGTTATCACTCTTTGCTTTGCTTGTGTTGGCTAAGCGTTGAAATAATGGTTAATTGTTAAAGTATTGTAGGGATGTTTTAAAGGTTGTGGTTGGATGTTTTCCCTCTATTGAATGAACTTGACTAAGTAGGACTTAATTATGTTTGACATATTATAGATTAAGATGAATTTATGGGAAAAGCTTAAGTGAGGAGGTGTAGTTTGGTTGTAGTAGGCACAAGTTAGCCAAGCCCTTGTAGCCTAGGAAAGGAAGTGTAGCAACATCTTAGATGCCAAAATAGAATTGGAAAAGCTCAATTTTGCAAAGAAAAAATTAGGTAGACTCTAGATCCATGACACTAACTCTCTCAAACAATCCCTATGCTCTATTATAATTCTCTCATGTATATATATATATTATAATATATATATATATATATATTAATATATATATATATTATATATATATATATATATATATATATATATATATATATATATATATATATATATATATATAACTTGAGCAATTATAGAAGATTTCATATTATAGTAGGGAACATGTCAATTATAACTTATTCATGCAAATGAGTACAAAAGAGGCAATGTCTCTAGAGACATGTGTAGATGATTGGGGCAAGGTGGGTGCAAAGAATGTATAACTTATTAGATTCCACATACTCAAGTTTCTATGAAATTGCATACTTAGTTTCTATGGTTTCTTGGCTTACGTAGATTCATCTTTTGTTGAACTCTACTTTGCACCAACATTCAACAAAAATTGGGTTAGAAGCACAAGGGCTTCACCTTGTTGAGCAATACCTTATCATATTCATTCATAAAGAGGGATTAAAAATTGTGAATAAGAATTTCAATATATTATGGTATTGTGCAAAGAGGGGGGGTGGGGGTGGGGGGGGTGGGGTTGGTGTTGTGGTGGTGTGGTGAAGGGTATTGAGGGGTCTAAAAGGGGTATCTAGTAAAAATAAGGTTTTTTATTAGCTTCCACATACTCACCATTCTATAAAATTGCATACTTAGTTTTGTATAGTTTCTTGGTTTATGTAGATCCATCTTTTGTTGAACTCTATTTTGCACTAGCATTTAGTCAAAATTGGGCCACAACCACTGAGGCTTTACCTTGTTGACCAATAACTTAATGGGGGTTAAAAATTGTGAATAATAAACTTAATATATTGTAAGTATTTGGTAGGTAGGTGGGGATGAAGGACACTGGAGGGTCTAAAAGGGGCATATAGTAAACATAGAGTTTTTCTTATTAGCTTCTGAAGACTCAAGCTTCTATAAAAGTGCATACTTAGTTTTCTATAGTTTCTTGGCTTATATAGATTCATCTTTTGTTGGGCTCTACGTTACACCAACACTTAGTCCAAATTGGGCCACTATCATAGGGATTTCACCTTGCTGAGCAATATCTTATCACATTCATTCATAAAGGGGGATTAAAAATTATGAATACTAAAGTCAACATATTGTATGTATTTGGTGGGGGATGGGGATGAAGTGTATTTTGGGGTCTAAAAGGGTATCTAATAATAATATAGTTTTTTTAATTGGAAAGATGTATTTGGGGTGTGGGCGGGCTAACAAAAAGATTCTAGAAGGTATTTATCAATATCTTTTGAAATTTGAGGTATCTTTTACTATTTCATAATGCATGTGCTATGGCACATGTTCATGAACGAAGACTTTGTGGCCATAACAAATATCATATAGAATACAAGAAGTTGAGAAAACTTAGAAGACATGACAATAATGTCATTAACACTGTTACTATCATTATGTTATCTCTCTCTCTCTCTCTCTCTCTCTCCTCTCCTCTCTCTATAATATATATTATATATATATTACGAAATTTGGCAAATAAATTTAGAATGAGAAAGAATGCAAATGCATCTTCGCAAAATTATATTTTCAAATTGTAAAAAAAAACAATGTTAACATCTGAAAACTTTTGCCTCACTTTAATGATGGATTTTATCTAGCTATAATTTTTAAAATTATGCATTTTAAGACAAAAAAAAAACAAAGCTATTGAGATATCATACTTTCAACTACCCTAATTTGTGCATAATGTCTTATTTTATACTAATTTATATATGATGAATAATGTCTACAATGAGAGAATACCAACATACAAAACTAAAAAAATTACACACAAAATGTTAACTTTTGAATAAAATATGCAGAAGTAAGTTAAAATCATAATTAAAAAGATGCCATTGTCTCTTATTAATAATGTCTTAGAGATTTTGTCCAAATATCTTAAAGTGAAAGAGATTTTGTCCAAAACCTTACAAGCCATGATTCCAAAATCCTTAAATGGTAGGGTAAATAATATTCTTCACAAAGATATTGACATGTAACTTAAGAAATTGCACCTAAAAGCCAAAACTTGTGAATCTCACAGCTATTTGAATAAGATAGAATATTTTTAATTTTTAATTTTTTAATCTCAAATATGTTTGAATAAGATAGATATTTTGAATTAAAAATATTTTAAATTTCGAAGGATAGACATTTTTAATCTAAAAAGTTTTTGAGACATGTTTTCCGCCATAATTACATCAAAATTCATTTCTTCAGGCGTACCAACATGGTTCATATTGTCTTGAAGATGAACCACAAGAAACGCACTTTGTTGTGATGAACCACACTGATTGGTTCAAAAAGCGTCCACAAATGAATTTTGATGTGATTATGGTGTGGTTCATATTGTCCTAGGGATGAACCACAAGAACCACACTGGTTCTTGTCGTGATGATGAAACACACTGGTTGGTTCAAAAGGCATCCACAAATGAATTTTGATGTGATTATGGTTCTTATTGTGACAATGAACCACTAAAAAAATTTGATATAAATCACAAAAGCCTAAATTCAATAACGTAGAAACCATTTAAGTAGAATAAAACAAAAAAATAACATAACTTAAAAATACTAGATTTTGATTTTTTAATTAATTTTATTTAAAATAAATTTATATTAATTATGGTTTTAAATCTATATTATTTTGAAATAATTTTTTTAAAATAGATATGACTTTTAAAATATAATACTAGTAAATTGTGATCTTATAATAAACTTTATTTACAAATTTTATAGATATTTATTTATTTATTTTAAATAACAATAATAATTTAAATAAAATTTATAACTAAAAGACATAATATATAATATATAATATATATTAACATTTACTTAATTTACAATATATATTAACATTACTTAATTTACGTGATTATGCTAATCGTTAAAATTACAATTTCCAGTATGCAATACCCAATAGCCATTTTTGAGAGCGCATCCTTTCTTGCGTTCAAAAATACAAATCTAGCACAAAAAAATCACAATAAATTTGGTTTAAAGAGTCTAAAACAATGTGCAAGGTTGGTTAAAAACTCTTGGAAATTTTACAAATTGCAGAAGGCTCATGTGTCCCCCGTGAGACGATGTGACGCCCGTATTAACTTTGCAATCAGAAAATTACATTACAGTACCGGCCCATATTTCAACGGTAATAAACAGCCGGTTGACGCTTCAAAGTCCTACGACAATAACTGCCTGCTACTTCTGCGAACTCTCCCACCGTCACCAGACGAACAAAAAGTACACGCAGACACGGAAAAGGGATGACGGAACTAAATGCTCTGCAAGGAATACGACAGACGCAGTTACACTGCTAATGCTAAAAAGTAGAGGCCAATTTGGAGAACGTCGTCTACTTTCCAGACTGTTAATTAATGCTTGTGTTGGCAGTTTGGAATGATTCCAATTTGTGTGCACCATTGCTAGTTGGCTACTCAGTGAGAATTGGATAGGTTAGGTTGGGTTGATGGCCATAAATATCAAGCATCATTTGGTGAATTTATATTTTGTTTATTAAATACTATTTTAATTTTATTTAACTATTGAATAAGATAAAAGTAGTGAAATAAAATTGGTCTAGAGTATATTAAAATTGGTTTTGTTTGGCTAAAAGTTTTGTTTTTTTGGGCTATAAGGAAATAGAGAAATGATACCCCAAGATATTTCTTCCGAGTGAAAATTTTCTCCATGATAGATCACAAACAAGATAATTCAAGGAGTGGTTTCTTTGAATAATAAAGATGAGTTCTTTGAATAATAAAGATAAGTCAACCTACATTTGAGAATAGCAGGTTGACATTTGCGAATAGTAGCTATTGATTAGTCTCTATAGCTGATTGGTCTCTATTACTCATTTGACAACTGAGATAGAGTTTCCCACTATTTTGACAAAAATAGTAAACTAAATATAGTGAAATTAAAATTGGTCTAGAGTATGTTAAAATTGGTTCTGTTTGGCTAAAAGCTTTGTTTTTTTTTTATATAAGGAAACAAATTAATGACACCCCAAGGTATTTCTCCTGAGTGAAAATTTTCTCCCTTATGGATCATAAACAAGATAATTCCAGGTGTGGTTTTCTTTGAATCATAAAGATAAGTCAACCTACATTTGCGAATAACAGCTACTAATTAGTCTCTATGGCTGATTTGTCTCTATTACTGATTTGACAACTGAGATAGAGTTTCCCACTATTTTGACAGAAATAGTAAACTACATATAGTGAAATTAAAATTGGTCTAGAGTATGTTAAAATTGGTTTTGTTTAGCTAAAAGCTTTGTTTTTTTGGGATATAAGGAAACAGAGTAACCCCAAGGTATTTCTCCTTAGTGAAAATTTTCTCCCTTATGGATCATAAACAAGATAATTCGAGCCCTGGTTTTCTTTGAATAATAAAGATGAGTTCTTTGAATAACAAAAATAAGTCAACCTACATTTGAGAATAGCAGCCACTGATCTATTTCTATTGCTAATTTGACAACTGAAATAAAATTTCCCTATTTTAACCCAAAAAAAATAGTAAATTAAATATTATTTTATTTTGACAACTGAAATAAAATTTCCCTATTTTGACAAAAAAAAATAGTAAATTAAATATTATTTTATTTTTATATAAAGTCAACCCACAAAATTTTTATTGCTATAATAAAAATAATAAATTAATTATTAAAAATTTTGTTGCAATAAAGGAAATGAATTAACTATTACGTTATTGCATAGTGGTTAATATTTATAGATTAATGTATCACAATTTGTTTTTCAACTTAATTATTTACAATTTTAGTTAATATTCAGCCACTATTTTAAAATATTGGTTTATGAACCCGAGTTTATCGAGTGTTGACTTGAGCTTTCATTAAATTATTCAGATTCAGTGATGGTTAAGCTATTCGTTGTGATAGTTAGAATCTATTAAGGAATAACATTCAATGCAAATCTTTCGGAAAAATCTTTCCCTATTAAAACTGCATGGTCAATTTTTAAAACGGTGGACATGCATGGAAAAAAACACACATTTATCTTAAGTAAAAATCTTTCCCTATTAAAATTGCATGGTCAATTTTTAACGGTGGACATGCATGGTAAAAACAACGCACATTTATCTTAAAGCTTAAGTACTGTGTGAGGAATTTTTTACCTAAAACATTGCACTGATACATTATGTACGCAAAATCTTACAAGAATCCAGAGTTCTAGAATCGAATATACCACTTCAATTTTCTCGTCAAAATTAAATTTGTAGGGAGTGCATAATATTCTCCGAAATTACCGAGAAAAAGACAACGATTTAAAGATTTAGTTTTCTACACGTAAGGTGAATCAGAGTCCAGTTGGGCGGCTGTACGAATTGTTGGTAGCGACGCTATCGCGGGGTCTGCGTCCGAACTTCTGCTTCAAGGAGATTATTTAGCCTCCGGAGTTGTAGAAATTAACTTGTGATTTTCGCTAAGTGCAGTGTTCTCCTCGTGGCATTTTTAGAGTCTGTTGGTCGGAGTAAAAATGAATTAATTCGGGTTCTCTGCTATAGAGGACTCCATGAAAGTTTACAGGGGAATGGGTGACTTAACAGAGACGAAGATGGTGCAGGAGATTGAACAAAATGATGCTGCTGCTGCGGCTGCTTCTTCTTCTGTTGTTGTTGCTGTCGGTAGTTGCAGGCATAAGAACAGCAGGCATGCAGTTAAATGGGCCCTGGATAGGTTGCTTTCGAAGGGAGATCGATTGACGCTCATACATGTGAGACCTCGTATTATCGCTGTTCCAACTCCCAGTATGTTCTGCTAAATCCTTAACGTCTTGTGTTTTAGTTATTCAAATTATAAATTATTGTTCTGGGATTTGTCACACCATTGTTGCATGGAGAGGCAAGGTGTAAGAGGAGATCACTAGTGGAAAGATTTGTTTGTCTGTCTTAATGTGTGTATTGTGTGTTTAAATTTTAGAAAGTTTCATGGGTAAAGCTTAGAATTTATTTTGGTTTTTGAGCATCAATGAGATTTTTGAGTTGAAAGGAGTTTCATCTAGTCCTACCCAATGGTTTTTCTTAGTTTTATAAAATTGAGTACTTTGAAGTTGTAATCCTAACAACATATGAAACTAGGGTTTTAGATGCATCTGAATCAATATAATACAACTAATATATTGAAAAGTGGATCATCTTGAACTTTTCACAGGAGATATTATAATGTTCTAAGCAAGTCCAAAATACTAAAATCACCCTGCAAAGAGTATACCATACCATTCTCAGAGGTGTTCAAATAACGAAGTTTTCGCTTTTTCCCCTTCTGAAAGTTTCTTTATTTTCCCTTTTTGAAAGTTTCTTTATTGATTTATGCAAGTCAATTTCACGAATACGGACATGTGGGTTGTGCAAGATTTGGTAATGAGTGAGAAAATTCCGATTTCAGATAAAATTATTGATTTAAGTTCGGTCATTTGATCAGAAATCTTTATAACAGTATGAACAACTGCTTAAACCTGTAAGTTCTTATTTCAAAGCTCCATGGAAGTACCTGTTTCAGGATTCTCATCAATTCTAGTTTCCAGCTAATTGAGACCCAAGAATAAGGATTTATTTTGGAAGTACCTGTTTCAGGATTCTCATCAATTCTAGGTTCTAGCTATTGAGACCAAGAATAAGGATTTATTTTGGAAATGTGATGGACAAGAGCCAAATCAAACAAAAAAAATTGAAAATTTTGAAATATTCCAAAAGCTGGATGCCCTCTATTGAGAGCTAAATTGGGTAAACATATGGCGTGGTTTTAGTTCAAGACACTCTAAATCTACACTCAGTTTGTAATAAAGACATATTGGGCATGCAAAACCTCCCCATCACAATCACATATCGGTGGCATAAATGGCATTCGTATCTAGTCCCATCATGTTCTTGTTCACATAAATTTTAAGCGGGCGATTTCGGACATGGGTTTGCAAGGTAATGCTTGTATGGTTATCAATATTTCTGTGTTTACAGTGAAAAGGATAAATTTTTGTGGGAATCTTTGTAGCTGGATGAACTTTTGGGAATAAATGGCAGGTCTGCTGGGCTATGAGTTCTACCTGTGAATCATAGACAACTAATAGCTGGACTTACTGGACTTTCCACCACAGAGACATAAAGTACCAATCTTTCAGAACTTCACCCATAGGATTTCATTACGTGCTTCCTCAAACAAGTAGAGATCATTGTTATGTTTCTTATAAAAATAAACGAAGGGAGAAAATTCATAATATACTTATCAGCTTGTCAAGAGCTGCTATGCCAATGTTGTATTCTTTGAGAAAGTGGACAGACTATATAAATAAGCTGGTTATATGATTTTATATTATATATATATATATATATATATATATATATATATATATATATCGATTAATTGGAAAGTGGTGGGACTTTAAGTTCTTGTAAGACAGGAACCTTCCCCCTGTGTTTACAATCAATTTAAACTAGTAAAATGAAGGCATATCAGTTCCAAAAGTAACTACCTAGTACCACCTGCTATACATATCATTTCTCTAATTTTACTTGTATGAATACAGACATCATTGGTATGGAATGGGCTTATAATATTGGGCATCTCTCAGTCTTCAATCATCAATTCTGCAATTATAGTGACTTATAGGGTTTGTTGGTTTCATTCATTTTACCATTAGTTGCCTCTTGTTCGTCTAGTGCCACATAATTGGTTTTTCAACAAGGCCCCAAATTGACATTTGGTTTTGGTTGCTTATTCATATTTGTAGTGATCTCAAGACGGACTCCATAATTTGTGTAATTGTGATTGCTTAATGCATAAAGTTCCATGGAAGTCTGGCTGAAGAGATTCAAAATTTCATCTGGCACTGTTCATTTCTTCAGTACTCCCAAGTGCAATGCTGTAGAGAATGGAACTTTATCCCTGTTTTCCCTCTAGGACAGCTTCAGTATTAGTCTTTATACTAGTTTCGTTTGATAACAGGTACAAGTAGAACCAAGATTGGGCCCATTGTGATGATGGCCATCATGATGCAAGTTTTATATGGGAATTCTTGCTGTGAGATTTGTCCTGATGGTTCTTTCATTAAACTCTGCCAAAACTACCACTTCAGTGTATTATTATTATGGGCTAGACTTGAACCTTGACACTATTCCTTCCTTGTCTTTTAGCTTCTTGGCCATTTGGTTAATTATTATATGCCGGACTTGGAACCTTGACACTATTCCTTCCTCGTCTTTTAGAGTCTCCTATTCTTCTGTGAATCATCTCTGTGTATTTATTCAGTCCTATAGGACCGACCTCTGTTTGTTTGTTCTACTTAGCATAGAGATTGCACTGGAATGAGTTTGTTTTGGTTATAACCTTATCTCCATAATAGAATTACTTATTTTTCTGTCTTTAATTTTGGGTGTGTCATGAATCCACATGTTTATGATAATTTTGGTAGGATGTGTGCTTTCTATTGAATGCTTAATTTTGGGTGTCATGAATTCACATGTTTATAATAATTTTGGTTGGATGTGTGCTTTCTATTGAATGCTTAATTTTGGGTGTCATGAATTCACATGTTTATAATAATTTTGGTTGGATGTGTGGTTTCTATTGAATGAATTAATTTTGGGTGTGTCATGAATCCACATGTTTATAATAATTTTGGTTGGATGTGTGTCTTCTATTGAATGAACAAACTTGTTTGAGTAAGACTTAATTGTGTTTGACATTTTATAGAATAAAACTGAGTTATGGACAAAGCTTAAGTGAGGAGGTGTAGTTTGGTTGTAGTAGGTGCAGGGTAGCCAAGCCCCTGTAGCCCAAGAAAGGCAATGTAGCATCATCTTAAGTGTCAAAATAAACTTGGGAAAAGTCAAGTTTGAAGAGAAAAAAATAGGTAAACTATAGGTCCATGAGATTAGCTCTCAAAAACCTATATGCTTTATTATAATTCTCGTATATATAGGCAACTTGAGTAATTATATAGGATTTCATAATATAGTAGGGAATTTGTCAATTACAACTTATTCTGTAAATGAGTACAAAAGAGGCAATGTTTATAGAGAAGTGTACACAATTGGGGAAAGTGGATACCAAGAATGTATAACTTATTAGCTTCCACATATTCAAGCTTCTATGAAATTGTATATTTAGTTTTTTATGGTTTTTTGGCTTATGTAGATTCATCTTTTGTTGAACTCTATTTTGCACTAACACTATGCGGAAATTGAGCCACAATGATAGGGGCTTCACTTTGTTGATCAATATCTTGTCACATTCAATCATAAAAAAAAATTAAAAATTGTAAATAAAAAAATCAATCTATTGTAAATATTTTGTCGGAGAAGAGATAAAGAATATTTGAGATAATTTTTTTTTTTTTTTTTGATACTAATTTTGATAATATATTTGTATCTATAAATATTTTGACGATATTTATTAAAAAGTACAAATCCAATAAAAAAACAACGATAAAAATTGATTGGTTTACACTGTCAGAAAGAATGTGCAGATGGCTCATATGGCCCCCGTGAGACGATGTGAATTTTGTATTAACTTTGCAATTAGAAAATTACATTACGCATGAGACGATGTGACACCCTTTGCAATCAGAAAATTACATTACAGTAGCGGCCGATATTTCGACGGTCATAAGCAGCCGGTTGACGCTTCAAGTCCTATGACAATAACTCCCTGCCGCTTCTGCGAACTCTCTCCTCCGTCGCCACATGAACAAAAAGTACACACAGTCACGGAAAAAGGATGAGGACGAGGGAACTAAATGCTCTGGCAAGAATACGACAGACGGAGTTACCCTGGTGACGCTAAAACCAAGGAAAAGGGAGGGGCCAATTTGGCCAGCGTCACCTACTTGACTGTTAATAAATGCATGTGTTGGCAATTTGGAATGATTCCATTTTCTTTCCAGCGTTGCTAGTTGGCCACTTAGTGAGAATTTGATATGTTAGGTTGGATTGAGGGATAAATATTAGGTGTTATTTATTGTATTTATGTCTGGTTTATTGATAATTTTTTTGAGGTAAAGGAAATATTTTAACGGTTTAAAATCAGAGGTATTTAATAGAAGTGAAAACTTACCAGTTATGTATTATTAGTGGGTAATTTTAGTGGTGCTTGGTTTTCAGATTTTTTTTAATAAAAGTGATGAGTTTACCTGTATCCATGAATAACAGTCAATGATGTTGGTTTTCTCCGAGAAATAGCTTTGACCATGCATGAATCTGCTTGAAAAACACTTGCTAATAGAATCACTGTTGTTTTCATGCCTGAAATAAGGGGCATCACAGCAAATGGGTAAAGCAGATATGAAGTAGTGCGCTCCCTCTACCCAGTCAGCAGGCATCAGAAACAATGGTTAAGAATGCTCCCTTTTATGCTGTAACTAAGGCACATAACAGCCCTGGAAAATGTGCCCAGGCTGCTGGTTATAACTCCTATCACAGACGTACGTGCCCCATCTCCTGGTGTAGATATTGTGCTTGGTCTCTCTTGGTGTAAATGTTGGTTTGAAAACTGAGTTATGATAAATTTTACCATTGTTTACAAAAAAAATCAACTAACAAAATCAACTAATATTAATTTCACAATAAAATTATTATAAAATTTTCCACTTTTAAAAAAAATCAAAATCAACTAACCACATATACCTGTAATACACTAATTATTAAATTACTTAATATTTGCAATGTAAAACAACTTTGTTTTACAACTATTTTAAAGTATTATTTGTTTATGAACTCAGGTTTATACGGTATGAGCTTTCATTAAATTACTCAGATCGAGTGAGCGTTAAACTCTTCGGTGTGATAGTTAGGATCTATTAAAGAAATAGATTCAATGCAAATCTCTTGGAAATATCTTTCCAAATTAAAATTGCATAGACAATTTTTAAAACGGTGGACATGCATTGAAAAAACACAAATTTATCTTGACACTTAAGTACTCTGAGCAAAAATCTTACCTAAAACATTGCAGGATTACTTCTCTACGCAAAATCTTACCAGTATCCAGAGTTGTAGAGTAGAATATACCACTTCAATTTTCTCGTCAAAATAAAGATTTAGCTTCTTACACGTAAGGTTAATCAGACTCCAGTTGGGCGGCTATATGAATTGTTGGCAGCGGCGCCATCGCTGGCTCTGCATTCCAACTTCTGCTTTTAAGGAGATTATTTAGCCTCCGGAGTAAAAATGAATTAATTTGGGTTCTCTGCCATAGAGGACTCCATCAAAGTTTACAGAGACTCTATGAAAGTTTACAGGGGAATGGGTGGCTTAACAGAGAGGAAGATGGTGCAGGAGATTGAACAAAATGATGCTGCTGTTGCTGCTTCTGTTATTGTTGCTGTGGGTAGTTGCAGGCATAAGAACAGCAGGCATGCAGTTAAATGGGCCCTGGATAGGTTGGTTTCGAAGGAGATCGATTGACACTCGTACATCTGAGACCTCCTATTATCACTGTTCCAACTCCCAGTATGTTCTGCTAAATCCTTAGCGTCTTGTGTTTTAGTTGTTCAAATTATAAATTATTGTTCCGGGATTTGCCTCAGAGGCAGACACCATTGTTGCATGCAGAGGCAAGGTGTAAGAGGAAAATCTACAGCTGGGGAAAAATTTGTCTGTTTGTCTTAGCGTGTGGATTGTGTTTAAAGTTTAAAAAGTTTCACGTGTAAAGCTTAGAATTTATTTTGGGTTTTCGGGCATCAAGGTGAGTTGATTTTGAGTTGAAAGGAGTTTCATGTAGTCCTACCCAATGGCTTTTTTAGTTTCACAAAATTGAGTACTTTGAAGTAGTAATCCTAACAGCATATGAAACTAGGGTTTTAGATGAATCTGAATCAATATAATATACCTAAGATATTGATAAGTGGATCATCTTCACCTTTTCAGAGGAGATATTATAATCTTACAAGCGTGTCCAACACGTTAAAATCACCTCTGCAAAGAGTAGACCATACTCAGAGTTGTTCAAAAAACCCTGTTATTGCTTTTCTCCCCTCCTTTTGAAAGTTTCTTTATTGATCTATGCAAGTGAATTTCACGAATGCGGACATGTGGGCTGTGCAAGATTGGGCAATGAATGAGAAAAATCTGATTTCAGATAAAATTCTTGATTTAAATTCGGTATGAGCAACTGCTTAAACCTGTAATCTCTTATTTCAAACCTCCATGGAATTACGTGCTTCAGGATTCTCATCCATTCTAGGCTTTGGTTATTGGCCCCCCAGTAACTGGATTGTAAATTTTTGAATATTTTGGAAATTTGATAAACGGGAACTTCATTCTATCCATCCAATTTTTAAAATAATTCAAAATCTACTTTAAAAAAAATAAAAATAGAAATACTTACTATTAATGATTAAATTGGATAAACAAACGCTATATTGGGTAAACAAGGGCTATATTGGTTAAACATGTGACACGGATTTAGTTCACCCAACCATAAATCTACATTCAGTTTTATCCTAAATTTTTAGAACAGAACTTAATAAAGATATGTTGTACATGCTAAACCTCCCCATCACAATCACAATCATATATAGGGGGCATAAATGGCATTTTTATCTAGCACTAGGCGTCCTGCACTATGTTGTGGGGGAGTGCGTTCTTTCGAATCCGTTTCCAATCCATGTTTCGGGCTGGAGCAGCTCTAGAGCGGGTTAGGAGCGCGCTCCCGATAAAAAAAATTCCGCTTCCTGCCGTTTTTGGGATTGTCGCTCCCGGAGTGAAAATTATAACTCGGAAGTGATCAGGGAGCCATCGCTCCCAGGCTTTAAATTTTCGCTCCGGGAGCATTTCGGGCGGCACCGGGAGCGATCCGGCGGGAAAAAAATCCACAGACGCCAAAAAAAGTCCAATTTAAAAAAGAAAAAATTGTTTTAAAAACCCAATGGGGCTAAAAAAATTTCATTATCATTTAAATGAGTTTAGTTTTTTGGAGAGCAAGAGCAAAGGAGCAAGGAGAAGCGAGGAGCAAGCGCCGAGGAGCAAGGAGCAAGCCTGCAAAGAGGTAAGTAACTTAGTAATTTAGTTAGTTTAGTTAGTTTAATTTAGTTAGGTAGTAATTTAGTTAGTTTAATTGAGTTTATTTAGTAAAAAAATCATGAATCTAAATTAAATTAATTAATCTAAATAAATTAAATTAATTTGCAGATTTAAAAGCCTAAAAATATCAAACATCATGGACTTGGCTATATTTCTTGGGATTTTTTTCTTCTTGGTCCCTTTTATGGTTATTATGATGCTGGAGAATAAGAAACGGAGGGGCCAAAATGAAGAGGAGGATGAAGAAGCTGGAGAAAGTCGAATTGATGAAAACCCCGGTGAGGAGGAGTTGGAGGAGGGTGAACATAACTCTCAAAAAACTAAACAAGACCAAACCCCATTGTGGAAATATGTTAATAGGTCTGAAACAGGGAGAGGGGGTGGAACCACTAAATTTCATTGCCCCCATTGCAACAATGATTACATAGGTTCATACACCCGTGCCAGAAAACACCTATGCGGGAAAAGGCCATGGGATGGAGACAAACAAATAGGAATTAAAACTTGTCAGCAGTGGATAGAGCCAAATACATAAGGGACGAGGAGGAAGCTCAATACAAATCAAAAAAATCAAAGGGTTTCTTTGAACCAAGCTCACAATCACAAGCACAAAGAACTCCTTCAACATCCTCCCAAGGCAGTGGATATGCAGGGTCATCATCTTTAAGGCGTGGAACCATATCAGAGTTCCTTGATGAGGGGTGTAGGAATGATGTGGATTCAAAGGTTTACAGGTTTCTCTATGCATGTGGGATACCATTCAATGTTCTTCGCTCACCTTATTGGCATCAAATGGTTTTTTCCATAAATGATGCCCCTAAAGGATACAAGAGCCCTGGGTATGACAAGGCAAGAACCGTTGGACTTGATAATGAAAAAGCAAAAATATCATTTTCTTTGAATAGAATGACAAGTTCTTGGACTAACCATGGGGTGTCCATTGTATCTGATGGATGGACAAATGTAAAAGGCAAACCATTGATAAGTGTTCTTGCTGTGTCTGTTAGTGGTGCCATCTTTCTAACTGCACATGACTACTCAGACAAGTTTAGGACCGCCATCAACATTGCAGAAGCATTACTTGAAACAATTGACCGTATTGGGCCATACAATGTCATCCAAGTCATCACTGATAATGCTGCTAATTGTAAGGCAGCGGGAGAAATTATTGAGGATAAATACCCCAACATATTTTGGTCTGGATGTTTAGTTCACAATTTGAATCTTCTGATGCATGATATTGTCAAGAACAAAAATGCACAATACAAATGGATTGGTGATTTGTACAAGAAAGACAAATAAATGATAAAATTTATTACAAATCATAGCAATACCCATGGCCTTTTCCACAGTCACTCGAGATTGGAGTTGTTGAAGATTGCGAAGACCAGATTTGGTAGCTATTACCTCACCTTCAGGCGCCTTTTGAAGGTAAGAGAGTCATTGGCTAGCATGTATCAAGTCCACATTAGCAGGTATTAAAGGAAAGGGCTACAAATGCAGTTGAGAGGCGATGTTTTGAACTGGTGGAGGAGGCCGCTCTTGATGGTTAGTTTTGGACAAGTGTGAGGCATGTATTGGATTTCACCAAGTCCATTTATCACATGATTCAGTTTGCAGATACAGACAAATTAGTGATTGGCGAGGTGTATGAGCAGATGGATACCATGTTGGGGCAAATAAAAGATATTGTTCATAACAGAGATCCCAACTTGTACAAACTGATTCACGATTGTGTGTGAATGGTGGAATAGACTTAATCTTCCACTACATTGCTTGGCGTATATCCTTACGCCAAAATACTACTCTACATCTTGGTTGGACCAACCTGCACCAGGGGGTGGGATTAGGACCAAATCCCATTTAGATGCAGAGGTAATTAGTGGATATTTGCAAGCATTAGAAAAGTTGATACCTGACAGGGAGGAATGTGCAGTTGTGCTTTGAAATAGGCAAATACTTCAGTGGCACTAGTTTGTTTGGTAACTTCCATGCAATGGAAGACAGAGATAGATTTGATTCTCTCACATGGTGGGAAACATATGGTGTCCAGGGACTTTTGCCAAAATTGGCAAAAAAAGTTCTTTCACAGGTTGTAAATACTTATTCTGCAGAGAGGTGTTGGAGCACCTACAGCTACATACATAATGTGAAAAGAAACAGACTCAATGAAAACCAAGCAGAAAGCTTGGTTTATGTGCACTACAACTTGAGGTTGTTGAGTCATTACTTTGATCGGGCTTATGAGGATCCCACATATAAAATTTGGGACAATCACCCAGAGGATGACAATTTGGAGGATGGTATTGTACATCTTAAAGAACCGGAAGAGGAACTTATAAGGGATGAAGATGAAGCAGCTGTAGCAGCCATGCCACCTCCACCTCCACTATCTACTGGTAGCAGTGCTCGAGTTCCGAGTCTTGTTCCTTCGCTATCGCCACCTCCATCTACACCCTCATGTGGAGGGCATGTGCCTTCTAGTTTTGGTCGTTGGTCTGTGCGGGAGACTCCTAGAAGACCACCACGACCTGCTTATACTCCTGGAGACTCTCGTGGCAAGGGCCACATGTAGATTTACAATTTACTTGTCTTTTTCAGTTTCTATTGGACTTTAGTTTTCATAACTGTTGAGTTTTGAGTCCTTGACTCTTGACTCTTGACTCTTTCCTATCATAATGATGTTTTTTGTAAACAATATATCACTATGACAATGAAAATTTGAAGTTTGAAGTTGGGCCTTGGCAATTATAACTCATTGGTAATGATTGTGAATTATGAATATGATGCTTCGTGAAACTCTAAAGTTGTTTCATTTCATTTCATTATTCATGTTTCATTTTATAAATTTATAACATTTCATATCATGTTAATAGTTAGAAGTTAGGACTTAGAAATATCTAAGATATTACTTCT